>DWQW01002650.1:0-25817 GCA_018249695.1 Heliconius erato demophoon | reverse complement strand
CATATTCGGAAGGACTCTGGTGAGGAATTCGGTTGCTGGCCCGTCGTGCTGTGTAGTGTGATACATACTAATAATCAAATCATGCGATGTCCAAGTCGATCTATTTGTTTAAAACGTAAAATATTTTAAATATTGGCATGATAATAACTTATGTAATAACTTAAGACAGAATGTCCTTTAAGTAGAGACTAAATAGATTTACCGACTTGGTATTACATGGATCTCACAACTTTTTACGGTAGAAAGACTGAGCTGCGAGACTTGGGTATTTTTACAGGATGTTTTTGATGGCATTAAAGTATTCTTATTATAAATAGAATTGGAGCTTGTGTAACAACAGTGAATATAATAATATCAGTATTTTTACAATAATAAAAAAAATACTTAATAAGTATTTACTTTCTTAAGTGTGGAATAACACTTTATAAATGTTATAAATATTTTTAAAAAATTATATTCTCTCTTGCTTAACGATAATTAGTAGCGGAAATTTATAAAAATCTCCCTACAGTGATGCTAACAATAAAAATAAGTTTTAACAAGCGTATAAGAATTTTAAGATCGATGTATGGCTTAGTTGATCCGAAGCGCTTGGACGGTTTTCAAAGAGGCGCGGGTTCAAGTCTCGTTCAAATTTTTATACGTTTTTTTATAATATTAGTGTAATAGTCTGTCTTGGCATACAATATATCAATCGGCTTTCATATATTTTGACCTAATATTATTTATAAACACTTATTTAGAATAAAGTAAATTTAGGCTCGTATTTATAAACCACTCTCAAGCCTGAGATTGCTTTTGAGATACCGTTTTCATTTATAAATTATATATATTTGATTGTAAAGGACATCTCAAGATCGATCTCAGATTTGAGAGTGATTTATTAATACGGGCCGTAATATCTAAGCGTATCTGTCCCACGTTAATTTTAAAAAGCAAATAATATTATTTGCCAATTGAACAGATATGTCCAATTTAGTAAACCGTACTTTATTTAAAATATAAATATCTTAATTAAATAAAAAATATAAATAAATAAATCTTTTGTTTGTTGTAGTAAGAATTTTCTAGGAGTAAATGAGATACAGAATTACACATAAGAATTATAGCGTACTTGCATTAAGTATTTTACAATATTTGCTTCAGGTAGGTATCATTATACCTACAGTTGTATACATATTTATATGACACGAGTAGAAATATGAAATTACAATTGATTTACAAATTAAGTTAATTTAGATTATAGGGAGAAAAAATATATTTTATTATAACAGTACCAAAAATGTAGAATATTACCTAACTACCGGTCCCCGCGTGATTTTGCCCACTTGCACTATACGAATATATATTTAGGGAAAACTGATTAAATATTTTGGTATACTGTTATATGTTAATAAACAGTAATTAAAATCTTTCAAGATTTCATTTGATTTGCTTGCAAGGAATGCCGTATTAGAAAATAGTTCAATTATTTCCTATCTATCTATGTAGGCACGCGCGTAGACAAAGGTGATTTTTACAGAGCAAACCGCGATCTCACAAGAATTCAAGGATAAAACGTAACCTATATGTTGCTCTACAGCCTCGTGCATCTTTTAGTGTTAGTCCCATAAAAAATTCTTCACGTTTTTTCCCATATATAACATGTGAGGCAGGGAGATCCTAGTGTCAAAACATTCGTTTTCCGTACAAATTCGTGATCATTTTTATGAAAGTAGTATCTAACCCCACAGCGGAGAAATCAGAACAATTTATTTCCTTAAATGGAGATCGAACCTATAAAAATATTTTAACATTTATATTCTGCACCACTGCGCCACGGCGCACGGCCGCTTCAATATGTACGCATACATCATTCGAAATCGTATCTCTAAACTCACTGAAACTGTAATTACAGAAGTTTGACGCATGTTTGTATTCCAGATAGCTTGCGAGGTGTTATGACTACGTCTCGTCACATACATACATACGAACACTCCACCGTATTGTGTCGTTTCACAAACACCATTATAATATAAATGGATTCCAAGCCAAGCTGTTAAGATTTAATTGAAACTGTAGTTTGCTACTCTGATTTGCTTGCGTTTTGTTTATTATTAGTAGTTCGTGTAATAAAAATTAATGAAGTTATTAAAATTTTATGGCTTTTGCTTTATATTGGTTACTTGTTGTAAAGTAAGGTTAAATAAATATCATTGTATAGAACAAATCGAAAAGCGTTATTTGTGTCGGTACTCATTAAATAAAATAATAGGGACCGTCGTGGCTAATGTGTACATGCAATGCAATGTAAGCGCAACGTTTGTGGGTTCGATTCCCACTCAGAAGAATGAAATTTTTAATATTTACTTAATTTCTCGCTCTAGTAACAAGGTAAAGCGCGGTGTTGAGTTCATCCACTTAACAAATTAATAATGGGAAAATGGGAACAAGTGAATGAGAACACTAGGTTCCCAGGTAACCTCTGCGTATCCTATTATGTGCAGAATACAGTGTGAAGGTAAAAAAATAACTATGTGTTTTATAATAAAATACTATTAAATATTTATGTCATGACTCTGTCATGGCGCAGTGGGGTAGCGTCTGACTGTAAACGCGATTGTTGTAAGTTCAGGAGAATGAATTATCGAATTCAGCCACACCCCATATCTCGAAAATTATGCACAAGGTAGTGAAAGCAGTGTTTACTTAGTGTTTCACTCCCTGGTCTGCCCTATCTAACGTACTTATCGGAAAAATTGTGAAACTCTTAATTTATATATAAATGCATGTTAATTGCTCAGTGAAAAAATACAGTAACTTAAATATTCACAGAAATACTACGGAGATTTTTTGCAGCATATGTTACTAAGCTAATATTAATGTGATTAAGTAAATACTGTGACGTCAGTCGTGACGCAGTGGCATAAGTACGTGACTTGTTATGGGTTCGATCCCAACTCGAAGAAAACACGCAATGTTTCCAGAATTCGACGGGAAGTGGGAAACGGAGTGTCTTAACAGTAGATTCCATCTGCTCCCCTTCTATGTAAGGAATACAGGTTGAAGATGTTTTTTTTAAAACCATTAATTTAGGTTAAGATTAAATACATTTAATGATAATAAAATTATCATTAAATGTGTATCTTAGCTAAGTAGATAAAATGGCTTTAAAATAAATCTCATAAGTAATTTAAATAAATTTGAAAACAAATATATTTTATTAGATCAATTTATTACTGGAGGTGCGATATTACAGTTACTCTTACACGGCTATTAATTACACTGATTATGTTATCAGTCGAGCGGATTATCTTATTTATTTTGTAGAAGAATATTCAATATGTTAAAGATTTACTTACTGTAAGGAAAGTCTCCGTTTATATAAGAACATCTGTTGAAGTTATTTTATATGTATCAATTAATTAATTAATATAACCAATTTCTTACTTTTTGATTTTTAAAAAAATTAAACGAAATTGCCTTTCACCTTTAAAGGAAAAAAAGAACCCCTTTAAGATCATTCTATGGTCCGTCCGTCTATATGTCTTTCTATCTTACTGTCTATCTGTCTATCCACGATCAATAGCCTTTATCTCAGAAACGCTTAAAGATATCAATTTGGGATTCAAACCATATAACAAGGCAAAACGCGGCGTTTATTTTCGCAACTCAACCCACAATGCCTCGAAAATTCGGCGGAAAGTGAGGAACGGAGTGTCTTATCTGCGCTATATTTGAAATGTGAACGTGACAACGTGGCAACGTGAACCTGAAAAAAAGTAGTTTATGTATAAAAATACCATAGAGTAGAAATTTCGACGCCGTCTTGTCATAATTTTTATGTTTTCTTTACTGCACGTGACAGCTGTCACTTCTAATTCCACTCTTAGGCTTACTATAAAAAATATATATAATTCACAGATGTGGTTATTAGTTAAAAAATGTAGAAACTGTATCTACATAGCCATAATTATGTTGTTTTAAGTTACGTCTAAAGCAAATTTTGAATGTATTAATGATGAAAAAAAAAGACAACAAAAGGTACAGGCTATGTACACAATCTGGGATGTTTAAAAAAAAATAATAGTATCTAGTTACACTATATTTGCAAATGGAAACTGAAGTGATGTGGTAGATGGATGGAATAATAAAAAACGTTACATTCAGCTAACCTTGCTAAATATGAGAAATTAATAAAGAAAAAAATAATTTTCATAAAATTTTATACACAACTTGGTAGAACTGCAGAATTTTTTTTATCATTCAAAATTAATATCGCAGCTCGTAACTTTTTAAAATAATTTCACTCAAATTGCTCAAGGAATTTTGTCAGGTACAGAGTGAATTTTAATTTTACCTGCAAAAGAAGCATGCCTAATTGCCTAATTAAGAACTCGGAAGGAAACCGCGAGGTCCCCAAGTAACACTCAATGGAATTAATTAAGTGTATTAAACGAGCACGGAAATTAAATATATGAATGGACACGCTCATTTTGTGAAATATTATTTTAAACTTCTACGTATATTTAATTTTCATGTATAAAACTAAAATGAATTCGGACTAACATTAATATAACTTACTTCTCGTTATTTATATTGGAGATGAAATATTTACTTAAATTTATATTTCCATTTCTTCGCTCTGGTGTCGAGGTTAAGCGCGGCGTTGAATTCTGCCACTCAACACGCAATGCCTCTAGAATTCGGCAGAAAGTGGAGAACGGAGTGTCTTTACACTAGGTTCCCTCTGCCTACCCTGCTGTGTGCGGGATACAGCGTGAAGCTGATTTAATTTTTTTTATTTCTCGTTATTTTACAAACTTGAAGAGATGTAATAGAATTTTTAGTTAAAAATGTCTATATCACGCAGATTAAATATAACTAATCAATTAAATAATTTTGAAATTATATATGGTATAAGAAAAAATATAAGTAATACTGGAATAAATATATGGTATGAGAATACCAGTTTTAATTTTTTTGAATCCATAGCTTCACTATATAATTAAAGCCAGCTAAAGTTTAACGTATATACGAAGCGCGATAGAAAGAATATTTGTAATAAAGCTTTATCTTTAAAGAAATTTATAAGGCTTAGAAATCAAGCTCACAATATTTTTGTTATGTAAAATAGTATTTTGAGGCCGGTCGTGGCGCAACGGCACGAGGTGTGACTGCAAAACTGACTGGTTGTGGGTTCGACCCCACTCGAGGAGATGAAATATTTACTTAAATTTATATTTCCATTTCTTCGCTCTGGTGTCGAGGTTAAGCGTGGCGTTGAGTTCTGCCACTCAACACGCAATGCCTCCAGAATTCGGCAGAAAGTGGGGAACGGAGTGTCTTAACACTAGGTTCCCTCTGCCTACCCTGCTGTGTGCGGGATACAGCGTGAAGCTAAATTAATTTAATTTTAATTTTAAAATAGTATTTTACACACAAACATATTCACAAGTATATAAAAAATATGACACAAAAAGTCTTATTAAATCAATTTATTATATCACAATCAAAAATCTTTCTAAATATAGTAGAGTTCCCAACATACCAGAAGCAAAAATGTTGAGATTTTAATTCACTTTAAAAATTCACCGTAGCTCTTCTTTTATTCAAAACAAAAATAAATAAAAAAATAAAGAATAGTGTACATTCTTAGGTGAAACGGGGCACGAATAATTTACGCTTTCGCCGAAAAGCTCTTCGAAAACTCAATTATCTAAGTCTTTTTGTCTCTCTGTAGCTTACAGCGCTGTGAAAACACAAAACAAAATTTAAAATACGGGTACGTTTTAATGTGTAAATGTTATAAAGAATGTTTGTATAAAATGTACTTTAGACTATTGTCTAAAGCACATTTTATTCAAACATTCTTATCATAATATTTTATGATAAGACATTTAAATTGAATTGTAAATTGTAGTTTTTTTGAATATGTTTAATTTTACTTTATGTAATTGGATTTAAATGAATTTACATTCTTTTGTTGTAATTGCGTTTAAATTCTCTTTGTTATTTTGGAATAATCAGTATGGACTTATTATCATTTATTGAGTAGTAACGCAGAGGCCAGTCGTGGCGCAGTGGCACAAAGTGTGACTATAACATCGACCGGTTGTGGGTTCGATCCCCTCTCGAGGAGATGAAAAAAATACTTAAATTTATATTTCCATTTCTTCACTCTGGTGTCGAGGACAAGCGCGGTGTTGAGTTCTGCCACTCAACACGCAATGCCTCCAGAAATCCGCAGGACGAAGTGTCTTAACACTAGGTTCTGCCTATCCTGTAGAGTGCGGGATACAGCGTGAAGCTGATAAAAATAAAGAGTAGTGGCACAGTGGAATAGCGTCTGATTGAAAATGTGATGATAATAGCTTCGATCCACATCCACGTGATGATGAATTATTTTAATTTACTGGCTCTGTTAAAACTAATTCGGCGTTGAGTTTTATCATTTAAGACTGTTTGCGATTAGGGTGATAAAGTTCCTAGTTTCTAATGGATATCCCTACCTTGATATTTATAAGATTTATCGTAAAGTATGAAGTAAATTTTGTGAGAAAATTAATGCTATACATTTAGCAATACTCATTTAATAGTACCGATATTACTGAAACAAGTATAACTGACTACATTCGGGCATGACAGTTACTAATTCATACGTACTCGTAGCATTCATTTTCTGTCTAGGTACATATGTATCTCGTATACGTGACACAGAATTTCTTTATTATTTCGTATCTGAAGGGTCTGAACGGAACTCTATTGTTGCTCTTTTCGTCCAGTTTTCTATTCATATGCCAGAAATTTCTATCTTTTATACAAAATCCATTTACTTCACAATATTTTGTTTCACATTTTTAATAGTTTGGAACAGTGTAACTACTAAGTTTAACGAAAAAGCTAAGTTATATTTTTTAATACTTTGAAGTTTGATATTATGCTTTTAAAGTGAAGTTTTCATACATTTTAAAAATATTTTAAATATAAGTTTTTTTAAAGAATCATTATTGTGATTAATTTTCTATAAAAGTACCTATTATTATAGTAAGAAATTATTACAAATATATGAAGTCGGGGCAAAAGTATTTTCGTATTGTTTGCAAAGGAAAATATTTTTTTAGGTATATTTTTTTGTTTATTTATAATATGTTTGTGCTGTTTTATTATATTGGAATACTGCTGTATTATATTGGAATACTATGGTGTTAAGTTCCACTACTCAAATACGCAATTACTCGAGAATTCGGCGGAAAATAAGCCATAGAAGTATCTTAACACTAGGGCCCCAGGTTCCCTATGCCTTCCCTGCTATGTGTAAGATATACCGTGAAGTTTAAAAATATGAATACTTGATTTTTAAATAAAATTTAGCTCTTTTATATAAATTATACCGAAAAGAACTTATTCCGCTGAATAGACTACAATTAAGAGGAAGAAGTTCATAATTTTACGTTTAAAACTTCATATTTGTGCCATACATCGTTAATAGTGGAAACTTTTTGAATAAGTTACTCGACAATGAGTTTTATTATAAAGTTTAAGTGTAGAGCATCCATGCCGCAGTGTGGGTTTAATATATTTATATATGACTATATATACTTTAAGAAGACAGCGGGAATCCGCTGGATTCAGAGGGCGCAGGACCGGGCGGAGTGGCGAGCAATAGGGGAGGCCTATGTCCAGCAGTGGATTTCGAAAGGCTGATGGATGGATGGATGGATATATACTTTATGATGAGGCCGTGCCATCGAGTGCAAGGGTACAAGTGTGTGACCGTAAACGTGATCGGTTGTGGATTCGATCCCCACTCGAGGAAATGAAATATTTATTTAAAGGATACTGAAACGATTACATACATTCTTAGGCCCAGAATGTAAAGAGATGAAACTGAACTGAAAAAAATGACTTAGATACATAATTCTTGAAAATTCTGTCAGTTCTGGCATTCTGATAGTTGAGTTATTAGAGATTTGGTAAAAGTTAGATTAAGTTCACAGCACAATTAACCTCTGTAAAATAGGTGATTACTGAGAAAAAGCTCCATCCATCATATATGTACTGATAAGTGCGTTAAAATTTTAATCTTACTTAGATTAAAATTTTAAATTGATAAATTAATTAATCAACATCATCAAGATTTAAAATCAACAAATATTTTGTTTTAACGTAGTACAGTAATGGATTATTTATATCGATTAAGCATCTAAAATTATTTTTTTCATTTACCTCCGCTTCCAGATTGTCAATTGAGCTCATTTTTAGTATTTCAAAATTGAAAAAAAAAAATACAATTTTTTAGACCATATCTAAACCCTTTACATTTGGGTCCAAAATTTTTCATCTATTATATTTTCATTTCTTCGCTCTTGTGTCGATGCAAGTCAAGCGCGATGTTGAATTCAACAAGCAATTCTTCCAGAATTTGGCAGATTTGGGGAACAGAGTGTATCTACACTAGGTTCCCTCTTCTTACCTTACTGTGTGCGGGTTACAGTGTAAAGTTAATTTAATTTTGATTTTATATTATATGACACTATAGTAAGCTAGGTCGTATTTGATTGTTAGTTGTGAAAAGTGAGGATAGATGTTTGTTCCACTTTAACGCAAAAACTACTGAACAGATTTAGGTGAAACTTTACATAAATAAAGCTTTCACATTAGAATTAAGCATAGGCATTTAAATAAAGATTTTGTATTATATAACAATACTTTTAAGCGGGCAAAGCTGTATATGGGCTGCTAATGCTTATATATATGCGACGATAAAGTGAGCATCGTAGAGTTTTATTATCCAATGAGTTTACTTGTAATAAATACCTACGGAGAAGTGGGAAACAGAAATTTGAGGGTTGTGACACCTATATATATCTATATAAAAAATAAAATAAATTAGCTTCACGCTGTATCCCACACACACAGCAGGGTAGGCAGGGGGAACCTAGTGTTAAGACACTCCGTTCCCCATTTTCTGCCAAATTCTGGAAGCATTGCGTGTTGATTTTGAATATAAATTTTAAAATGGAATGGAATGGATGGAATTTAAAATGGAAATATAAATTTTAAGTAAATATTTCATCTCCTCGAAGGGGGATCGAACCCACAACCAGTGGGTTTTACAGTCACACTTCGTGCCGCTGCGCCACGACGGGCCTCAAATCTCTATAAAATAACTAAATAACTTCCTAGTCTACTTCAGGATCTTAACTTACTAACCTACTACCTAAACCTACCTGAAGAAACGAAATAATGTATTTAATTTATATCTTTTTGCTATTGTACTTTTTGCAACGTATTCCGATGTTTATTTTATACAAATGCCAAAGAAACTCTTCGACACAAGCGTCGTTGCCTAATTTCTTGCCAAACATTATCCTTTATAAATTAAGGTGGGATGAAAAAGTTTCCCAATACGTGGTTGGCATAACAAAACACATATTTCATTTACTAGCCTTTATTTCAATTGAAATAAGGTCGTTTTTAGTAAGATATTGTATTTTTCTGTAAAATGTAGTTGCAAGGTGAAGTTAATTAGCCTAATTAAATTTCTGTAGCGTTTCTAGACCGTGCCTCGAATCAATCTAAATCTGTTAGCGTTTAAGTAACTAACTAACAGTTTACTTATTAAGAACTCTTTCTCATAAGTAAGTACTATTTGTAGCTATTTTTCACTAATTCTAGAACACAAGCGTATGACTGTAACGCGACAGGTTGTGGGTTCGATTCCCACTCGAAGAAATTTAATATTTAATATATTTAGTTCGCTTTGGTTTCGAGGCAAATCGCGGCGTTGAGTTCTTCCCTCAGTGCGCAAATTCTCAAGAAATCGGAAGAAAGTAGGGTTTGGAGTGTCTTAGCATTAGGCTCTCTCTGCCTACCCTGCTACATGCAAAATACCGCGTGAAGCTGAAAATAAAATTGATTGCGTCATATGAAAACATTGCGTGTAAAAAATGGGGATTTTAGTTTCAATCCGATTGGTCAATCATTTTACTGACGCACGCTTAGTAATAAAAAAGAAATAACTCGTGAAATACGTTTTATTATGTTTTGTTATACAATATTACTATAATTGAACCTAATGAGGCCATCATGTAGTGGCAGACCCACACGGTGTAAATAATTATTTTAATTTTCTTGCTCTTGTAAGAAGAAGCGCAGCGTTAGGTTCCGTATTTTTTTGTTAATTGGCATACAATATATGATATAAAGAATTTTAGTGATATTTTATTTTTAATATTAGATTTGCACAATGTTTATATAAAAAATACATGAAATGGGATATCCATTTCATATATGTTTCTTATACATCAGTGTGGGTAGTCTTAAGCAGCATCGTAATTGAAATAAAAAAATATTTATTTATCTTTTATTGCAAAAAGCAAAAATTTACAAAAAGCAGGTTAAACGCTAAAGAGCATTCTCTCACAGCTGATAGTTATTCTTCAAAGTTTTTTTTTACCATTACCGCAAGCGAAATGTGCGTGTGATGGTGAGTGAATATGACAAAAAAAAATAAAGTTTATAATTTTAACTAACAAATGTTAAATGTTTTATTCATTTATTACAAATTGGTTAAGTGTGAGTCGGAATCGCCCACCGAGGCTTCCATACCAATTTCAGGATTGTAGGTCAACAAAGTACAATTTTAACTTCAACAAAAATTGACAAGCTTAAGTTCACGAGAACTACCCTAATAGTTTTGATTACGTAGCGAATTTCATAAAAAATGCAACACATTTGATGCATAAATAACTCGTATCCTTTGATTGCTTTGACTTAGAAACTTATTTTTTCTGTGCTTCAAGGGACCACAGACCTGAAAATTTGATATTAATTTCAGCTTAACACATCCTTGACAGACGAACAGACAGACAACAATAATTTTTTTGTCCTATAAAGGTTCCGTTTTTACATTTTGATATACGGAACCCTAAAAAAAGTAAATAAACCATAGAAAAATAATAAAAATAACGTTAATTTAAATTTCAACATTGTACGATAAAACAGTCCAGTTCAGTATGAGTTTTTAACTGAACGTTTTCGTTTGCACAATTCAAATGTGACTGTTCAAAGTAAAAATAAAAGAACGTAGACTCCTTTCATTTATCTCCGTGATAAAGGGGCGGTATGAAGTTTTGCAGCTGTGGCCAATTGTTACTCCACTACGGATTTGTATGCGCTACTCGACAATTCTTTTGTTGGGAAGAGTGCGACCGGAAGTGATATGAGTCGGAATTACATTTATTTTAAACTATGCTGACTACGATTTATCTTAGTTATTTATTATATAATTATATATTTTTTTGAGGCCAGTCGTGGCGCAGCAGCACGAGGTGTGACTGTAAACTGACTGGTTGTGGACTCGATCTCCACTCGAAGAGATGAAATATTTACTTAAATTTATATTTCCATTTCATTCGCTCTGGTGTCGAGGTTAAGCGCGGCGTTGAGTTCTGCCACTCAACACGCAATGCCTCCAGAATTCGGCAGAAAGTGGAGAACGGAATGTCTTAACACTAGGTTCCCACTGCCTACATTGCTGTGTGCGGGATACAGCGTGAAGCTGATTTGATTTTATTTATATATTTTTTACGTTTTCTATATACGTACGTATACGCAAATATAATATAAATTATGAATAATTTTATGTTACGTTTATTTTTTTATGAAAATTACTCATTGATGTGTGTATATCATTCTAAAGCTTAAGGATTTTTTTTATTGATAACAAATAGATAAACTGCTTATGATCAAATTTCGTGATAAAGTGTGATTGATTGGAAAAAATGATTTATAAAAATTTACAATAGTTATTAGTTATTACATAATATTTCGTGACACATTCTAAGTGAAAATCACTACGTGATGATTTTCAGGGGAAATAATCAAAGAGAATAAATAATCAGAGAGAGAGAGAGTAGATACAAAACGTTAAAATAATCTATTACATCTCAATCTCAATCTCAATATATTGTCTCAATACTAACGAGTCAGCTATTTTGCTATTAAGACTGTGTCTCTTTATACAAAAAAAAAACAATAAAATCTATCAATATATATATAATCTAAAAAAAGTTTTTATAAAAACAATATAATCTAAAAAAAGTTTTTATTAAACATTTCTCTCAAAATATAGCACTTAAATATACTTTATACAGCCAGCCCCTTAATGCTTTGGAAAGTGTAAACCAGAAAATAGCAATAAACGAAGCATCCATTGCTATAAAAAATTTCGAACACGCTTGGAAACATTTAACTTTGAAGTTTTGAGCGGAATTTGCGGATTTTTTTGCTTTTACCACTTTTTACGCTGCGACTATAATGCAGTGGAGTTAAAGATTTTTGCTAGACTCAAAAACTTCGGAGTATTAACGATGTATGGCGGAAGTTTGCGAGTTATTACAACTTAAATTGTGATTTTTTATAAGAATTGTATAATTATAAGATAAGAATTGTATTAAACATAAGAAGGTATAATTTAGAGGCCAGTCGTGGCGCAGCGGCACAAAGTGTGACTGTAAAACTGACTGGTGGTGGGTTCGATTCCCACTCGAGGAGATGAAATATTTACTTAAATTTATATTTCCATTTCTTCGCTCTGGTGTCGAGGTAAAGCGCGGCGTTGAGTTCTGCCACTCAACACGCAATGCCTCCAGAATTCGGCAGAAAGTGAGGAACGCAGTGTCTTAACACTAGGTTCCCTCTGCCTACCCAGTGAAAAAAAATGTATAATTTATAACCTGCGAACCTAGTTTTAAAACACTCCGTTCCAATTAAGACACTTCCATTACTCACCTAACGCCAAATTTTTAAGACTTTGCGTGTTGAGGGACGGAACTTGACGCCGCGCATTGCCTCATTACTAGAGTGAAGAAATGAAAATATTAAATATTTCATTTCCTCGAGCGAGAATCGAACCCATAACCTGTCATATTAACAGTTGCGCGCTTGTGCCTTACAATATCTTACTATCCTTACAATATCATAAGTAACTTGTTTTAAATTTACAAAATTACTTTCAATACCCTAGTTTTACTTTTATTACATTTTTATTCTATTTTCTTCATAATTTATATCTATTATTCTTCATAAATTAAAGGAATTCTGGCACAAATATTATAAAAAACATATAATTAAGCTATATTTTAACTTAAACATCCACTATGAAAAAATAGATATTACACCATACACATACGTACTTATAATAATAACCTACAACCTCTCATCAAAACTTGAGACCACCAAACCGAGAATGTTTAATGTTAAAGCAAGTTCGGTATATGTAAGTTGATCGTTATAATTTTCTTGGGATGATTTACAAGGAGGTCGACCTGCAAATATAGGTTGGCGTATTCAAAACGTACATCCAACTTATATGGAATTAATTTATTGGATAAGAAGATTCAAATTTATTTAGTCATAACTTTCTGATGTGTAGAAAAGTTTGTCAGTTACGGTTGTGTAAAGTTTTGGTTAATTCTTATCAAGCATCTTGTAATGTTTACCTGTTCTTATTAGCTTATTATATTTATTTGGTTTGTTAGGTTAGTTTTGATAATGTTTTATAGCTTAGCATACCTTTCTTTGTTGCTGTACTCAAGAGGCATTGATTGTTGAGTGGCGGAACTCAATACCGCGCATTGCCTCGTTACCTGAGTGTAAGGAAATGAAAATATGAAATATTTCATTTTCTTGAGTGGAAATCGAACCCACAACCTGGCGCGTTCACAGTCGCACATTTATACCAGTCGTGGCGCAGGGGCATAAGCTGACCCTTATTGCTTTATATTATTTCTTTTTATTCTGTATTTCATGTTTGTTCTTCAGTTCCACGATTTACCTCACTTATAGCAGGGTAGAAAGAGAGAAGTTATTGTTAAGACACTCCGTTTTCATACATTTTATTATGTTAAATGTTACAAGCAAACGATCGAAGAAACATTATTAATTTTAAAAAAATATGATAAAAATATTTTGATAAAACTATACTTCAAGATATTTTGTGATGAATAGGATTTGGAGAAACGAATTTCCTTGATAAATTACCTAATCTTTTCAAGACCTTTTCTAGTGGCGATTTATTCATTCATAGAATTATTTCTCCTTTTGTCCATGAAATGAATATGAATGAATGAAGTCTAAAGACATATTTTATTACGGTTAAAAATATGTAGGTTTCCATTTCTGTCGTGTATCTAAAAAAGAAGCCGGTTATTCCTGCGTATAATAAATTCAGGAAAAATCATGAAAACAAAACGTTATCTAATCTCATTATCATATCACAGGAATAGATTTTTTAGTAGACTTTTTCTTTTTAAATCTTATACGATGAATCAATTGCTTGAGTTTATTGATATGTATTAAAACATCACTTAGTCTATAATGTTCTAGAAATGTCATTGGTAATATTAGCAGTTGTATCCACTGCTACACTCGAAGATACAAAGATAAACAGCAGCAGTACCTACTCCTCCGTTTTAAATCCAAATCGTGCAGGATATCATTATCATTAAATCATTAATAAATATTTTTTTCGTCGCTCGTTCCCCATGTTTTGATGTTGGCCATTGAAATGTGAAGATATTGTTAGTGTGCTCAAACCTAAATCATATTTTTTCTTATATGCATGTAGCAGCATCCATATTTGAACGAGTACAGCAATATGTGCTGTAAAATAATTACATATTAAGCAAAAGCGAAAACTAACTGTACTCAAAATAGTTAACGAAGCTACAAAATAAAAAGTTATAGAAATATTACTCGAAAATATTACACATATATTACTAACATAGTCTGTAGAAAATGCTAAAAGGTTAATAAAAAAATAAAATCAAATAAATCAGCTTCACGCTGTATCCCGCACACAGCAGGGTAGGTAGAGGGAACCTAGTGTAAGACACTCCGTTCCCCACTTTCTGCCGAATTCTGGAGGCATTGCGTGTTAAGTGGCAGAACTCATCGCCGCGCTTTGCCTTGACACCAGACAGAGAGCAGAGACACCAGAAATGGAAATATTAATGTAAATAAATATTTCTTTTCCTCGAGAAGGGATTGAACCCACAACAGGTTTTACAGTCACACTTTGTGTCGCTGCGCCAAGACTGGCCACTTTTTCCTTTAAAATGTAAATTCAGGCTATTATCAGTTAAATAAACACGTATTTGATGAGATAAAATTGAACCAGTCCTGTCCAAATAGTTCAGAATATTATAAAGAAGATTCGTTATTATTAGAGTTTTCATTATTTCACCAACAATGTTATCTGGCTGTGAATTTTACTCAAAGTTAAGTTATTGTTTGTTCTTATTTTATAGGTTAGTGCAAAATTTACTTCGGTTAACATAATGTTGTAAGATTTTCGTAAAATACTATATTATTTAAATAAATATTTAACTATATATTTTACGATCGTGGTGTAGCGGCGACTGTAAACGTGATGTTTGTGGGTGCGATTTTCACTCGGCAGAGTTACTTATTATCGTTACTCTATATTCGTCTATAATAGTTACACGCTATAGTAAAAGAACAAAGAGCGGTGTTGAGTTCCGCCACACAACACGCACAAATGGGGTGTACAGTAAACAAAGTGTTTTAACAAGATTCCATCTGTCTCTCCCTCTTTTCATGCGGACGGGAAAAGTATGAAACTAACAAAAGCTGAATTTCTTGAACTCGAAATAAAACGGCTGTACTGGTGATACAATTCTAAATTAGAAAAATATTTTAATTTCAAATACAGGTCTCAAATGTTTCAATTGTTTAGTTGATTAATAGTTAACATTGACTAAATATATTAAAAATCTTGGGTAAAATATTTTAAAACATTTTTAAAGTGTTATTCCACGCTTAGGAAAGAAAAATACTTATTTAGAACACGTATAAAAATTTTAACGTAGCGGGACTTGGACCCGCGCCTCCTGGAAACCGACCAGGAGGACAAGTTGTAACAAGCGTATAAAAATTTCGACGTAGCTTGATGAGAACGTATGGCTTAGTGGTCAGAGGGCCTGGTCGGTTTCCAGGAGGCGCGGGTTGGGGTCCCGCTACGTTCAAATTTTTATACGTTTTCTAAATAAGTATTTTTCTTTCCTAAGTGTGGAATAACACTTTAAAAATGTTTCAAAATATTTAAAAAATAGTATTCTCTCTTGCCAAACGATAATGCTAAGTAATTATCTTTGGGTAGTGGAAATTTGTAAAAATCTCCCTACAGAGATACTAACAACATAAATAAATTGTAACAAGCATATAAAAATTTCGACGTAGCTTGATGAGAACGTATGGCTTAGTGGTCAGAGCGCCTGGTTGGTTTCCAGGAGGCGCGGGTCGAGTCCCACTACGTTCAAATTTTTATACATTTTCTAAATAAGTATCTAAAATTTTAACTTTTAACAGTGTACCTTTAAGGATGAAGAGGCACCCGAAGATGAAGACGAACTTTTGAAAATTAATCTAGTTAAAAGTCAAATTTGTCAACAAACTATATATTAGCATAATAAATAGACAATATTAATGATCACATTTTTCAACATTTTAATGACGTAAACACATCCTAAGGAAAAAACATTGCTAAATATTTATTAATTGTTCAATACATTTCGTTCTTATCTTCAAAGAGAAATAGACAAATTAGTCCAATGTTATCATACTTTTGTATATAATTTGTATTTAGTGTGAAATATTTGCTCAATCCCTACAAAGGAATAGTCGAAATTCACCGTCAAAATACTCTATGGCCACCTCTATAAAAGTTAAAAGCTTAGTCGAAAAAATTCATACAGCTTTAAGAGCGGGTTGCAAATGCGAGTGCATGCTTGCAATGAACAGTTTCCCATCCCAGGAGAGTGCTGTGAGGGTTGCCAAAAAATATATATTTTTCTAATAAATTCATATTTTAATATTTTTTTAATACAATTGCTAGATACATTTTAATAACATTTATATGTATATTTAATATAAAAAATAATATTTATAAATTTATATACAAAAAGTGACAACCCTAGAAAAAAATATTTACCGGTAGATTCGCTTTTATTCTCTGTTGTGTGAGTTTGTTTTAATAGTGGAATAAATCTAAAACGTACGTGTCACTTGAGAGTTGCAATTGATATATAGTAGTTTTAGGATAAAATAAAGTAGGTTTACATATTTATATATTTCTATCGGTTATATATATTTCTGTATTATAATATGATAGAAAATTAAACAATTATTCTATAATATATATAACTTATTAGTCTATAAGTAAAATTGAAGAGTTTATCTGTGATTTCAAAATAACTAACTTTTCAAGTGCATATAGGCACACGATAAAAAAACACAAATATACAAAAAAATAAAAACTTTTGATTGTCTGTATGTTTTTTCTTTGGTTAAGTCTCCGGAACAGCTACTTCTAGATACTGATAAGATTTTCACTGAAAGATAGAGATGGTTGTGGAGTGGTGCATCTGTTTTAGTGGAATAAAATGTGCTTACTCCGAGTACCTATTGCTTAGATATGAAATAACTTTGATTTAATTAATGTTGATTTATTCTGGGATACTTTAAAATTGTCATATTTACTTTTTCTACTAAATATGACAATTTTAAAGTATCCCAAAATAAATCAAAATTAATTAAATTTTATTTATTGTATAAAAGTACTTAGTCATACAAAGTAGTGGGAGCAGAGGAAACCTGGAAACCTAGTATTAAGACACTCCGTTAACCACCTTCTGCCACATTCTTGAGCGACGGCGGCTAACCGGCGGAACTCAACGCCGCACTTTTCCTTGTTACCAGAGCGAAAAAAAATTAAATACTGAACATTAAATAATCATCATATGATTCAATTTAATCCATTCACCACCACTCAACTTACCGTATTTGAGACAATATAAATATTTCATATATTTTATAAAAAAGAAGTTAAGATATTCTAATCTACCAGAGATTAGAATATCTTAACTTCTTTTTAAAATATTTATATTCGTATGTTATCTTATTATCTTATCAAAACTAAGCAATAAATTTCAATCTTGTGGATTGAGTAAATCCAAATATAGAGGAACTCCCGATAGTTTACAGCGTCTTAGAAAGCTGAGACCATTTTCGATGGTTACAAATGATACAATGTACTGAAACTACATAAATATGTAGCCAAATGTAGAAGTTACTTGTATTCCAAGATATACTGCATTTACCACCTCTGATTTTAAAATAAAAGCTGGATTCTATTTAAATTCTGGAAATGTGCCAGACGAAGCTTTTCTAAGCTGCAGAAAGTTTATATTAAAAATGACAAGCAAGGCAGTCTTTCATATATACATACTTTTTTTGTTACATTTGGAATAAAAAATATAATTCTATATATGATTAAAAGGTTTACCATCAAACTAAGGCGTTGTATGTTGAATTGCGGAGCTCAACGCCGCTTTTTCCTAATTTGAGTGGAAAAAAATATGTATTATTTTAAAAATGACATGCAAAAGAAGCCAACATTGTTTGATGATTGGACGCCGCTTAAAGCAATACAGAGAAATCATAGCCCCCCTGTACCCACAAACTTCACCTTTCCAGTGTAACGCTGTTTCCCTCCTGATAATTTCTACAATATGAATTATATTGTAAACGTCATCAGGATTGATTTTTTTTCAGCGTGTGATATTTATTAGCTTCCTGTATATAGTACCCTGACATATGACTAAGCAAGAGGAAACCTAGTGTCAAGACACTCCATATACCACTTTTTGCCAAATTTTTAAGACATAACGTGTGCAATGTTAGAATTCAACGCTACGCTTTGTCTTCTTACGACGAAACGAAAATATTTTATTTTGATCGAATAGACTTTTTGCCTCTTCGTGACAACTGCAGTATTAATTATCTAATTATTGTATACATGAAAATATTTTCAGGATACAAAGCAAAATTCTTCAGCAGTTTAGCACATAACAGAAACAGATTTGTTTGGTGAAAATTGAGTTAATCCGTGGTTAATCTGACCACACACGCCGTGATGAGGGTCACTGGGGCAGTGCGATAATATGGTACCGTGTTAAGAGGACTATTGTAGATATAAATTAGAATTGATCTTTGTAGATATATATAGATTATAATATCCTTTAGTTCTATTTATAGCTTTACACTTTTTCTGAGACAACCAAACATAATGTCAAACTGTTCTCTACTTTCTGTCAAAATTTGTGACATTGAGTTTTGACTAGTAAAATTAAGCGCTGCGCTTCGTCTTGACACAAAGAGAAAATTAAAATATTCGCTGAGTGAAACGAATGAACCTAAAACCGTCAAGTTAATAAGCCGACGCTATCCCACTGCGCCACAATAACCCTTATAGTTCTAGTTGGCAAATTGTTTTTTTTTTATGATAACTATGTTATATTGCCCACATTACCCTGTACCGAAGGTGATATACTTTAATATATTATATGCTTAAAAATTAAATGATTTTAAGTTCAAATCCGTATTAGAACATATTTAAGTAGTGTTGTCAAAGTTTGTCACAAAGACCTTTGTGAAAAACTTCAACCTTACCTACTTATTTTTTCTTTATATTTTTACGTGATCTTAATAACATAAGCCAAAATTGTAATAATTTAACATTACGTAAATTTCACGCTGTATCCCGCTTATAGCAGAGTAGGCAGAGGAAACCAAATATTAACTCTATTCTCCACTTTCCGCTGAATTCTTGAGACATTGCGCGTTGTGTGGTGGAACTCAACCTCGCGCTTTGCCTTGGTACTAGAACCAAGAAGTTAATTATATTATTCATTTCTTTAACATTACGTCTATTAAGAATTTTGTTGAAAGTTAAATTTGTTCAAAAATTGTTTAATTTAATATTTAACGGAGCAATTTCTGAGGATAAAATGTCACTTTGCGCAAAAATATGTGAGTGCATTCACAATGGATTGTCAGTTACAATTTAAGAAATTGATGAAAAATACAGACACCAACAAATGTTGATACAGTCTTGGATACTTTGATTGAGGAAGGCTATAGACTATATAACATCACGTTAATCGTTTCGATAATAATAATAATAATAATAATAATACTTTATTGCACTAAAAACGAAAAAAAAACAATATAACAGTAACTAATATTTACAAAAAAGACAACAAATAGTGCAACGGCGGCCTTATCACTAAAAGCGATTTCTTACAGGCAACCATTTGAAAGAATTTATTACATAAAAGATAGCAGAAAGGTGCAAAAAGTAATAATTGTTTTATTTTACACAAATATGATCTTATTAAATATAAATGAATTATTTATTTTATAAACATACATATACAAAAATATATACATACATACATATAAACATACATAAATACATACATACATAAATATATGCATACATACTTATTTACACACATCCTCACAAATATATATATGCATAGAAATAGAGGAATTTACAGAAATGTCAGTTTAGCTATTTAGTTCGAGATAGTGCTGCTTAAGACGTCGTTTGAATATCCCAACTGATTGGGACCGCCTCACTTCCACTGGTAGCTCATTCCAAAGTTTGACTGTCATCACAGTAAAAGAATCGCCATAGCATTTCGTGCGGCACAAAGGTATTTCAAGGAAGTTGTTATTACGGGAACGAAGGGTTTGGGAGTGTTGGGTTTCCGACCCCAGAAACTTGAAACGTTCCTTGAGGTACGGCGGAGTATCAGGATGGAAAAGGATAGTGAAAAGGAGTGTAAGGGAATGTAAATAGCGCCTATGTTTTATTGACAACCACTTAAGTTGACTACGATACTGTGACACATGGTCGTATTTTCTTAATCTAAAAATAAATCTTATTATAAGGTTTTGCAGGCGCTCGAGCTTACCAAGCAATTGCTGAGACGCATCTAAATAACATGGCTGAGGCTAAGTACAGCGTTGAGGAGTCTAGACTAAGTGGACGTGAAACTAAAAAAGGTGTCCATTACACCGTGAAGCGTCATAGGTAAAAACTTGTATAAAATATAAATATTTTTTATCATATATGTGTAAAAAATATTTGAAATGGAAACTAAATACATATAATATTCACTAGAAGTTTTATACGAGTTCTACACGTTCCGAACTTTAAAAACTGAATAGGAGTTAAAAATTAAAAAGAGATTTATTATTTTTTATTCCATAAATTTCATATAATGATGTAAAGTTTAGTTTGGTTAGAAGGTCTGTCAGGTAGATAAAGATAGGTCATTAATTATAATTCAGCGTGGAATTCTGCAACTCAATAAGTCGTGGCGCAGGGGCACAAAGTGTGACTATAAAACCGACTGGTTGTGGGTTCGATCCCCACTCGAGGAGATGAAATATTTACTTAAATTTATATTTCCATTTCTTCGCTCTGGTGTTGAGGACAAGTGCGGCGTTGAGTTCTGCCACTCAACACGCAATGCCTCCAGAATTCGGCAGAAAGGGGGGAACGGAGTGTCTTAACACTAGGTCCCCTGTGCCTACTCTGCAGTGTGCGGGATACAGCGTGAAGCTGAAATTATTATATGTTTGTAATACCTTATGTATTATCTATCAATGGATCTTTTTCACAATAGCAAGGAAATGGATGAATGATGAATTCATTCCCCCGAGTGGGCATCGAAGCCACAGCCGTCGCTGTAACTAAGTGCTACTACGACCTCTACATTACTAATAGTAACTAATTATCAACATACACGACATATATAACTCAAAGTTACACAAAAGCCAAATCAAACTTGCCATCCATTTAAAAAAAAACTTTTAATTAAACTGAAAAACATTTTTCCCTAGAAAGTTGTCATTCTTTTTCCATCTGTCCTCTTTCACGACGGCATAATGAAGGTGCGGATGCGAGGACCTTTGTTAGATACGCTGATTGTGAACGTAACGTGTTTTGTATGTAGCCGGATGTAAACTTCCCTTTCGCTTTGTGACCTTGTTGTGTGACGGTGCTTCTGAAATTTGTTATGGATCTCTCTCTCTCTCGTGTTTCTTTAATATTTTAGAGGGAATTTGCAAATGTTACGGCTTATTATATTATATTTGGTTCAGAATTTGTTTTTGTTTTGGATGTTTCTGGGATTTTTTTTTATGTTGAATTAGAATTATTTTTATATATTTTAGTACTATAACTATATCATTGTCTGTTTTCTTTTATTTTTATTATTAAAATATTACCTTTTTCATAAAAATCACATATAGTTTAATACTTATTTAGAAAACGTATAAAACACCTAGTTGGTTTCCAGGAGGCGCGGGTTCGAGTCCCGCTACGTTCAAATTTTTATACATTTTCTAAATAAATATTTTTCTTTCTTAAGTGTGGATTAACATCTGTTTTTAAACATTTTTAAAGTGTTAACTTTAAAAATGTTTAAAACAGATGTGGTTAGTCCAAAGTTAAGGATGTTGTTTTAGAATTTACATATACTTTTCTTACTTAATGTGTTTTATTTTCGAATATCATCAACAACAACAAACAATAAATTCAAATTTAGCTTAATCTGAACCAAAGCTAATACAAATTACTAATCTCTTAAATCATAAAACAATCCATCAAAATTCTGAAGCTTATACTCAAACATAAATAAATATAAGGTAGGTGAGCTATGTAAGGCCCAGTGCATAATAAGGCCCATATTTTAAATATCCAAAACTACAAAGTTAAGCGGATTGAGCTCTCGTCGTCGAGTATCTAGTCTTGAATGGTCACCGTATCCATAGCAACCGTCGCGCTGTGGCGAACCTGTTGGAACTTGTAGTCGATAGAAGGCAGCGCTTGCGCTCCCACATACGTCCTTATTAAATTTCGACGTACAAAAACGTAAGTGTTTTCAATATTACTTAGTTAATTTTTGTTTTAATTATATATAGTGGTTTATTAGCTATTTATTCATGTTATTTTAAAAAATTGACAGTAAAATTGATTACTATAATTTTTTAATTCTTTTTTTGTACGAGGTTACTATAGTAACCTAGTAAAGCCCACTAGGAATCGACCTGGGCCTTATTATGACTATGTAATATTAAAGGTTGTTTTATTTTCATATTTCAGTAGAATTATGGAACTAGTCAAAGAATCAGCATTTAAACCAAAACAAAAACGTGCAAATTGGTCCGAGAACCAGATCACTTGTGCTGTGATGGCTGTAGAACGGAAAATTCTTTTCCAAAGAGAAGCTGCTAGAAGATATAACATTCCACGAAGATCATTTAGGAATCACTTAAAGACTGGTTCATTGGAAAGGAAATTAGGTTGATCGGCCACCTTAACACCAGAACAAGAAGAAGATTTAGTGGGTAAAATAATACGCTTGGCTGAATTGAGAATGCCCCTAACACCTAAACTTGTTCGAAAACAAGCATACGTTTTTTGTACCAAAAAAAACATACTTAATCGTTTTAGTGATGCCTGTTTTACAGCTGGAAGAAAATGGCTTAATTTATTTCTAAAACAGCATCCTCAACTAGTTCGGTGAAAATCCCAAATGAAAAACCGAGCAAGGGCCCAAAAATTGAATACATTTATTGTCATTAAGAACTGGTGCTGCTACTTGGGGTAGGCCCCAAGCCGACTAAGTAAGGGAGCTTTTGATTTCAATAATGAAAACCACAACCCAATGCTTTTCATGCAGGAACTCCTGCTGTCGATCCTTTAATAGAACAATCAAGCCAGCAATACAAGAGCGAACAAGTTTTCAAATACTCATTCCGACACCAAAAATCCTTAATATTAACCCAGCTGCCCCACGAAAGAAAGCATTAAATTATAAGGGGCAACAAGTAACAAAAGATTTATTTGCAATAAAAAATGTAAGCACGCCTTCTACGTAGTCTAAAGGAAGGCCAAAGACCATCAAAGATAGAGGTCAGAAATCTGGAGTGATTAGAAAGAAGCAGTAGTAATTAGCTGAAACTTGGTATTATCATGCTTGCAAAGAATATTAAATGTTGCACATAAGACAATGTAGATTATGTGGTGCCTGGTACCACGAGATGTGCGTTGGCCTTGATTCATGAGTTGAGTGATGAGTTTTTCGAATGCCCTGTGCAATGCATGCATTAAGAAAAAATAGTTTAAAAAAATGTTAGGATCTTAAGAGCAATTACTGAAGAGTTTATTATAGTTTAGTAAATGCCAAGACTGATTCCTATTACTTAATTACTGTCACTAAGAAGTTCCTATTTTATTTTATTTAAAGTGTAGATTTTTTAATAGTTGTGGTTTGTTTCTGAAATTAGAAAACTAAGACAGACAACACTGTCATCTGGAAATGAAAGAATTACGTTATCATTGAATATCAATGATAACGTTATTCTTTCATATATCCTAAGAAGGCCCAGGTATGGCCTTATTAAGGAACAGTGGTTTAAATAAGGCCCAGAAGTCACTTTTTAAAAAAGAGCTTATATTTAATAGTTAACATTGTTGTCTGAAACAAAACTGTGATTTATATGTTGACTATTAAATAAATGATTGAATAAATACTTTTGTTTTACTTCAACACTCATAGGTTGTTTATTATACTTAGAAACAAATAAGGTGGGCCTTACATGGGCCAGGTACCTTAATTTATCTGTCCCTGTAAGCCCTACTTACTGTAGAGTAGGGCTTACAGGGACCTGACCTTTAAAACTTAGTTATCGAATTTTACCAAACTAGTAATAAATAAGTTAGTAGCAAATAAATTTATCTGAAACATACTTAAAAGTTTCATTCTTAGAATTTGCGGAGCTTCTTGACAACAGTGTCAACTGTTGAAGTTGTTTTTTATCCCCTATTGCCTACAGTCAGCTTTTGTATATAATAGAATTGTGCGACATTATCGATAGAACTTATAAAGTTTTAAGAATTGTTCTTCAGGGTGTATCCCGAGTAGAGTAAGCAGAGGGAACCTAGTATTAGGACACTACATACCTTACCTTTCACCGAGATACGTTGCGCGGAACTCAACGCCGCGATTTGCCATGACGTGTGAATCGAACCCACAACCTATCGCGGTACCTATCACACGCCCTGCGCCACGACTGGCCTCAATCCCAATAATATTTAAAATTATGCTTATTATTATGAACAAGTTTATTTTAGTACAAAGTCAAGTTAGGCTTACACAATGTGTGGGGTTCAAAGAGGGCCTTATACAAGCTGAATTCATTTTGCATGAAGTAATTCACGCCGCCCGCCGTTGACCGACCCTCGAGTAAATGTCGGTCATATGACCTTTATACTAGAAATATAAATGAACACTTACTAATATTTGATTTTGACGTTCTATTTGTTAATCATAAAATTCGCTAGAAATATACTTATGGTTTTAATTGTGGAATTTAAAACAATCTAATTATACGTAAGTATATTAAGAAGAAGCTGTATAAAAGAGGCCGGTCGTGGGGCACAAGTGTGCATTTTAACAGGTTGTGGATTCGATTCCCACTCGAGGAAATGACATATTTAACATTTAAATTTCCTCGGTCTGGTAGCGAGGCAAAGCGCAGATGCCTTCAGAATTCGATAGAAAGTGGAGAACGGGAGTGTCTTAACTCTTAATATTAAGTTTCCAGGTACCATCTGCCTAACCCTGCTGTGTTCGGAATACAGCGTGAAGCTAAAAAAATAAATAAAGAACAGAAGATATATAATAATAAATTGCTCCATTTGTTATATATGCCATAGAAATAGTATGATAAATGTGAGTACAAATTAGTTACTTGATTACTTTATAGCGGTTTTTGTGAAATACGCTATTTAATAATATTTTATATTTTTAATTATGAAGTGAAATGAAATTTCCAAAATTTTGTGGAATAATTGTCCAAATTTATTTAACACTTAATAAGATACAAAG
>DWQW01002649.1:0-25820 GCA_018249695.1 Heliconius erato demophoon | reverse complement strand
AGTCTCGATTATATTCTCGACAACGATGTATGGAACTGCTGATTTTTTTTTCAATATTTAGATATCCTCATAAAATTTTTGCAACAATTATTACATTAGAATATATTAATATAAAAAAAATTAAAAAGTTAAATTTAATTTTTAAAATTTTCGTTTTGTATATTACAACATAAAGATATTTTAATTATGATTTGCCAAGCGTGGGGTAAAACAACATAACAGGGTAACACTGATTGAACGTTTTCCGCGCATAGGTATTCTGCGCAATTTTACGCGAGTACCTCCGATTATCAATAAGAGTTTAGACGGACTATACTATGATTTGTTCCAGCTTCACGCTGTATCCCGCACACAGCAGGGTAGGCAGAGGGGACCTAGTGTTAAGTAAGACACTCCGTTCCTCACTTTCTGCTGAACTATGGAGGCATTGCGTATTGAGTGGCAGAACTCATCGCCGTGCTTAACCTCGACACCAGAGCGAAGAAATGGAAATATAAATTTAAGTAAATATTTCGCCTCCTCGAGTGGGGATCGAACCCACAACCTGCTGCATTTACCTTATAATTTAAATCTATTTTTAGAATCATATAACAGAAATTTAAAATAACCAAATAAAATAAAATACTTACAATATCATTATCATACACGATAGTGTGTAACTCGGTATCATCGCCAGAGTCGTCTAATATGAAACTCGCGCTGCTTCGAGATCCGGCTGAAGAACGAGTTAAACGTCGAGGAGGTTCTTCTAAACAAATACAATTGAAATTATAATAAATTAATTTAAAAAAAAAATGTAATTGAAGAGCAGTTAAGACTTGCCAATTATAAATTCAAATTCCATTTGAAAATAATTATAAGTATATTAAGTGACAAGATCCAACTGAAGTGGGATACAGCCTGAAGCTAAAAAAAAGAACCGGCTGCAATTTCTTTTTGATCTAGAATAATAAAACATTTTTTATTTATCAGCTTCACGCTGTATCCCGCACACAGCAGGGTAGGCAGAGGGAACATAGTAGAACACTTTCTGTCGAATTCTGGAGGCATTGCGTGTTAAGTGGCAGAACTCAATGTCGCGCTTTGCCTCGACACCAGAGCGAAGAAATGGAAATATAAATTTAGATAAATATTTCATCTCCTCGAGTGGGGATCGAACCCACAACCAGTCGGATTTACAGTCACACTTTGTGCCCCTGCGCCACGATGGCCTAATAAAACACGACTAATAAACATGTGTGTTATAAATATTTTTCTCATTATTATTTATCTAAATTATATATTAGCTTCATATATCCAGCATAATTATTAGCTTCATATATCCAGCACATAGCAGTGTACGCAGAGAGCAAAATCAACTAATTCATTTCATTCATTCAATAATTCATTTCCCGAATTCGAATCAAACCATAAACCAGACGCTTAGTCATATGTATTTAAAAAAAAAAACTAAAAATTTCTACAAATTTTTCATACTGAAATAAGCAAAACATACACACAGACAATATAGTTTTTTTTCCCAAAAGACAGGAAAAAAAATCACTAACCCTTTTTCTTTTGTGGTTTTTTGCCTTTCTTCCCTTTGCCTGAACCATTTGATTCAGAACTTGACCCAGACTGTAGACTTCTAGTAGATCTCCGTACGGTGACGTTCGATACGTCAAAATCATCTAAGGGCGGTGATTGTTGTATTGTTTCTTTATTAGATTTATTTTCTGCTTCTTTCTTAGCTGAAACGATATAAGTCTAATTCATTATTTTACTTAACACGCAATGCTTCCAGAACTTGGCGGAAAGTGGGGAAAGAAGTATCTTAACACTAGGTTCCCTCTGTCTACCCTTCTATGTGCGGGATTCAGCGTGAAGCTGATTATTAAATATTTTATTTTATTGAAGTAATAAATGGACAATTCTTATATGGTAAAACTAATCAATAATACTCTAAAGTTTAATTGTATTGGATGAAACTTACTTAGAAATCACATCTTAGTACATAAATATATAACTGATGTGTTATATTATCCGAATATTCTAGTAATAGTAATGGATTCTAATCTTACTAATATAAAGTATTTGAAATAACAAAAAAAAAAAAATTAACAGACACACATTTTTTAACTAAAAGTACAATTTTTATATTTTATATTGCGTTATTAGCGTTGTTTCTGAAGTGTGAAAGAATCAATTTATCAAATGTATATGTAAATTAAAATAACACGAAATGTTATGCCTTTTTAAAATATTGAAAACTATATATAATTAGGTTGAGCCGTTTATGAGATAAGCTTTAAATAATAGATTTGCTATAAGCAAATCTATTATTTAAAGCTTATCTCATCAGCAGCAGCAGCATCTTCCAAGTACAGACATCGATCAGTTACGGTATTATTATATGTAAAGACTAATATACTATAAATTACTATTCAGCCATATCACTTAGTGTGAAAGATGAAAGTTTATATGTACATTATATATCTAAAGCGACAAATGTATTGATTTTGATAAGTTTGTTAAATATACTAAATTGTAAAATAGTATCAAATTTAATTAAAATTATGGTCCACAATTTTGGTCCATAGTATAAAAGATAAATATTTGCCGTTGTGACATTTTAAATATAACTTTTTAAGACTAACAATCTGACGGTACATCCTCTTTGTGTCACTCCAATTGTTTAGGCAGGGCACGCCAAGATATCTCTCAGAGGGCAGATTTTTTTTCCATTTTAATTGATATATATCGTTATATTACGACCAAAATTACATTACAAATTATAACCTATAGGTTTTTTTGATGTTATAAGCTATATTACCGTAAAAATTCATCCAAATCCGTCCAGTATTTTTTTTGTGAAAGAGTAACAAACATACATACATCACAAATTTTTGCGTTTGTAATATTAGTAAGATTACATTTCTTACATAATATTAATATATTACCTCTATCAACATCAACTAACGAGCGTTGTGACCGACTCCTCTTTACTCCCTTCTCAGCCTGCGCTTTCTCTTTTTTGTCATTTGTTGTCTTTTTACCTCGCTTTGTAGTTTCACTGGTTTCAGAATCTTGACTCTTAACAGTTGTCTTTTTCTTTTTACCTATTGTATTTTATAAAATATGTTAAAATTATTAAAATACAATCATTTTGAAAATCATATATCACGTCATTATTTAATATATTAATTCATTTTGTTGAAAATCTTAAACGATATGTATTGCAAAGTAAAAAGTATGTTTAGATTTGTCAAGGAACCATTATAAGTTTAGAATATTATAAAGCTGAGAATTTTACATGTCACTATGTCACACTTACTCTCTTTCTCAATTTTTCTCTTCTAGGAAAAATGAAGGTTCGTAAAAGACACAAAACGTGATCATTAATAATTGTAATACATTTCAATTAAACTAAATAAAAACTAAAAGTTAACAAAATTTAGACCAGTCGTGGTGCAGGGGCACAAGTGACTTGTAAAAGTGACTGGTTGTGGGTTCGATCCCCACTCCATAAAATGAAATGTACACACATATGTACATACAGATATATCAAAAAAAAATATTCACAGACATCGTAGTTCAGTGAGACAATGGCTGTGAGTTCGGTTTCTACGTTCGATATTTTAATTTCAATTTTTATATAAGCAGAGAACAGTGTGTTTTAACACTACATTATCTTAGCTTACTCTTCTATATGCGGGATACAGCGTGAAGCTGAAAAACCAAATATTTCAACGTACCTTTAATAACTTTAGCTTTCTTGACAGGAGACACTCCACTGCTCTCAGAGCCGCTGTCCGTCGGGCCTTTGGCCGGAACCGTGTCAGTATCAGAACTTTGCGGTAGAGATTTACGTTCCTCTGGAGATTTGTTTTGTTCTGGAGATTTATTTATGAAAATAAATATTATGAATATGCTGATTTAAAAAAAATAACTACACGATAATCATGATCATTTATTTATTTTATATATTTTTCATCATTTTATTAAAAATGTCGAAGCTTTATAAAGGTATGAATAGTGGTATCCAATCTATAAATACTAGTAAAATAAATGAAATGCATTGGCATGTGTGTTTATGTATTTGTATATTTAAGCCATTCTGGCCAGATGGTGATAGCATCTGAACCTGGAAACCTAGTGTCACTCCGTTCCAATCCAGACATTAGATTTTACATTAGTGCTTAGAGTGCATAGTATTAATAAAATATTAGGGACAAATAAGGATAATAAAAAAAATGGACAGGTTGCAATGACAATTGCCTAGGCACCTATTGTAGACATCCATTTCAAGGAAAAAAAATAAAAGATACTATTTCTCTTGGACACCTAACTTTAATTTTGCATATTTTACATTTTTCTCGTAAATTTTTCACGTAGAAACTTTTTTATATTGCATATAAATAGGCCCTTTATTCTATATAATATAAAGAATATAAAGAGTATATTTGATTAACGACTATACAAGCTTACCGTCCGAAGTCCTTACTGCGGGCTTAGTGGGCGACGAGTCATCTATTTCCCCTTCCTCCGTCAGAACATCATTGATCACTACATGCGTACTCCAGGCTAGAGGTTGCGCTGAAAAACAAAATTATTATATTATTATTACGATCGTGTAAAAGGAGTGTAGAGTACGGTCGACGAGTAGTGGCCGCTCTAAGGTTATGTGTAGATAGTTGCGCAATGTAGACTTTAGGATTTCTTCTTACTTTTGATTGATACAAGTGAACAATGTGCATAAGAGAGAAAACTTAACTTCAGGGCGGCCACAACTCGTCGATCGTACTGTAGTAGGTGGAAGACTATAAAAGTAAACATGTGTCTATTGCTTTGCTGCTGCACTTTGTTCCCCTAATACAATTATATATATTTTTACCTGTCATTAGTTTATATTATACTATGCTTTATTTTCTAAATACAATATTGCGACGTATTTCAGAGAAGTATTTTATTTACATAATAACGAAAATTTTAATTTACAATACAATCAAAAATGGCAAACAACGACATTATAAGTTAAATTTATTATAGAAAAAACTTACTCAAAGATGCCGTACTGCGACCAAGTGTAGCGATCGAGTCTTCTGCCGGAAGTGTACCATCCGCGGTACCTGGAAATTATTCGATAATTAAATATTTTTAAACTAATAAAATTAATACACAAATCAGCTTTATGTTGTATCCGACATACAGCAGGCTAGGCAGAGATTAGGAGCGAAGAACCTAGTGTTAAGACACTTCGTTTCCCACTTTTTGAAGATTTTTACGAGGCATAGCGAATTGAGTGACGAAACTCACCGTCGAGCTTTTGCCTAGGAGCCAGAGCGAAGAAATGAAAATATTAAGAAATAATAACTCATTCCCTCAATGGGGATCGAACCCACACCTTATGCGGCACGAAACGCGCCTTCTAAATAAAATATTTTTAATAGTGCCAATACAAAGCTGGTCAAATATGGTAAATTAAAAAAAATGGAATCAACTTAATAAAAACTAGACTATAAGTAATATTAATTTGTACCTGTCGACATTTTATTGAGGCTAGCACGTTCTAAAGCTTCCAAAGCTCCAAGATATCGGGTTAGGTTTCGACATGACTGCTTATCGGGTAATTTCTGAAATAATTGAAATATATTTTATATGGAACACCGATCAAGTGCGTCAGAATCGCGCAACGATGATTTCGCTTCAGGGTCGTAGGTAAACGTAAAGAATAAGTTATAAAATTTAATAAGCCTAAGCTTGTGGGTCGTATGCACTTATTTTGTATGAAATGACCTGTAAATATAGGTGTAAATAGTTTTTTTTCTGTGATATATTTACAACTTTTAGATATTCACTTTGTTTGTACTGTTACTTTCAACACTGCTTTTTAAATTTTATAATTTTAGGTTAATCAAAAGTACCTTACAAGTTTGATTACGCTGCGTATTTCATACAAAATGCGGTGAAAAACGAAGCATAAACGAAAGTTTAATTTAGAAGAAGTTTATTTTATCTATACTGCAAGGGCTCGTAGACCTGGATATTTAATATTAATTTCAGCTTGATACCTCTATGCGTTCTCGAAAAAAAGGACCTTGACAAGCGGGCAGATATACAAACAGACAGAAACATTAACCAGTGAAGGTTATACGGTATAAATCGCCAAGGAAAAATAAAATAAAATTAAAACTGTCAACTCCAAAAAGCACCAAGTCCTCTAACATAAGGTTGTCATCGACCAGTTTTTGTCTAAATAAATAAATATTTGAAAAACAAATCTCAAAACAGCCAACCAGCACCACTCACCAGCGCCAGGTCCCGCAGCATGGCGGTGAGGGTGGCGGCGAGGCGCGCGTCGCGCGGCGGCGCCAGCAGCGCCAGCATGCGGCACGCCAGCGCCGCCTCCGCGCTCGCCGCCCGCCGCGCCACGTACTGGCACAGGCTGAGCGCCATCGCGCCCTGGCTGTCCAGCAGCTGCAACGAGCGAAACAGGTCGATGCAAAGTGCGGCGTTGAGTTCTGCCACTGAACACACAATGCCTCCCGAATTCGGCGGAAAAATAGAATGTCTTAACACTAGGTTTCTTTGCCTAACCTACCGTGAGCGGGCTACAGCGTGAAACTTTAATTACAAGTTATAGTTTTTTACAGGCCTCTATAAAAATGGAACTGGTTCATTGGGATCCAAGTGTCTGAAGCATGTGATATAATACTGATAGAAAAAGAAAAAATATTTAAATATTTGGTATGTCCAAACTCATGAAATTACTGACATGTGGGATGTGACTAAAATTGTGCCGATAGATTTAATAAAGGTTTAATAGCAAAAAGCCTCGACCAACATATTATAACTGTAAACGCGAGAGGTTATGGGTTAGATTCCCATTCTGGTGTAGAGGCAAAGCACGGCGCTGAGTTCCGCCACTCAACACGCCAGGCCTCTAGAATTCGGCGGAAAGTGGGAAACAGAAGTGTCTTAACGCTAGGTTCTCATGTTCCCTCTACCTATCCTACTATGTGCAGGACACAGTGTGAAGATACAACAATATATACTAATATATACACCACGAATAATTTATGAATATAGTCTTGTACAAATAAACTATAAACATATTTTTTTTTAAATAAAAATGTAATAAAGTCACGAGCATCTGAGAGCCTGTGCAAGTTGTTTTTTTTAATAAAAAAACATTTCGTAAACAAAACATATATTTATACCTCGTGATTAACTTTAGTCAATGAGACTATAAATCGTACAACTGCCTCTTGGTCTATTTCAGCGATGGGCGAACTGGAGGGTGCATTGGCGAGCGCTCGGAGAGTAGGTAGTGTGGCTTTCTGAATTTAACAAATATTATATAAATTAACTTACTTATACTATATTATATAAATTAACTTAAGCACCTTAAAGGACCTCAAGCTTTCAAATAAAAGGATCATCAAATTCGGTTCACCTACTCAAAAGTTCTGAAGTAAAAAAAACACAGTCGATTTGATAAGTCGGGTAAAATTTGATAAGTCGGTTAAAAAGGGGAACGAAGATTTTGCTTCACGAATTCATATATAGATATAACATATAAAGAAAACAAATCAAAGTACTGACTTAAAAAGAATCTTGTTTGATTTACTTGGAAACTAACTCTTGTCATTTCGAATTACATATCTAATGAAAGAAAAGGATATAGTACTTACAGAATAACATTTTGGAAGGTTATGTTTTATATTCATAAAAATGTATTACGTTACCTGTATTTGCTCTTGAGCACCCTCCACACTTGTTGGGAATGTTTGGAAGAAAATACCTATTGTCTGTCGTAGATTATCTTCATCAACTGTGAAAAAAAATCTATTAGTGACTTTTTTTTCTTTTGTCTGGCATTAGACCTAATGTCCATTGCCAGCCTTCCTACTCCATTTTCTGTATACATATATAACACTAGCGGCCCACGCGCGGCTTCGCCCGCATACCACTTATAATACTTTTATTATGCTGCATTTGCCAACAGATTGATACATTCAATCATTAACACTACGTGGCTGTCTGATAGGACGTCATCGGCGGCAAGGGCGCCCCCCGCGGGACTCGAGCCTAGGCTTGCGGCCGTAAACAGAGTAGTGAATTGTTTTAATTTTACATTTTCTCGAAAAGTATACGTCCACATTATACTGCAAAAGCCGAAGATTATCTTCATTAAATTTATTTGATGATGAAATAACTTTCGCTCGTAAGTTCCAATATACATGTAAAATAAAATTCGATGGAATATCACCTCAGAATTTTCAATCATTTTATGTCACAAAATGCCTTATTGTCACTTATTTATAAGAGATATATGGTTTCGCGTACTTGTTTTTAGAACTATAAAATTGAATATTTTTTTCATACAAGGAATTGACATATAATTAAATATTTTTGCGCTTAAAACAATTCGATGGCGTTTCAGCGTTCCTTGTTATTGTTATCTCGTTATTTAAATAACGAGATAACAATAACAAGGAACGCTGAATAAGACTTACACTGTAATGTTATGTACCTATAGCACTCCTGAAGTATGCAGCTTTCATACAAAACATAAATAAAGTAAATAGGAGCGTTTAAACAAACAAACAAAAAACCACTCTTCCGCTTTATTATATTAGTATCTATGTGTTAATAAAAAAAACTATGTAAAAAATCAGTAATATAAAATAAATGTATCTGTAAGGGAGTGTTGAGACACTCCATTCCCCCAATTACCAACTTTTTGAGGCATTGCGTGTTCTGTGGCGGAACTCCACGCGCGCTTTGCCTCGACACCAGATCAAAGAAATGGAAATATACATTTAAATATATATTTCTTTTCTTCGAGTGGGGATCGAACCCACAACCAGTCGCGTTTACGATCACAGTTTGTGCCCTCACGTCACGACTGGTCTCAGGCACGAAGAATTTCTAAGAATTCTATTAAATTATTTAAAAAAGTGTAATGATGTATTGTAGTATATTCTACAATATATTTGATTACCGGTAGCAGGGTTGAACCACAAAAGTAGTAGTCTGCTCAGTATAGATGGCGACTCGAGATGTCCGAGATATATCAAACGACATAATCCCTCCACTATTATGAGTCTGTACGTTGCACACTGGAAAATTAAAATTAAACATTATTATAGAACACATAGAAAAAAAATTGAAGCCAGGGGAATAGCGACAGGTTGTGGGTTCGATTCCAATTTGAGGAAATGATTTTCTTTTTTTTATTTTCTCACTAGAATTTTTCGGAGTTAGAATTCGGCGGAACTGGGGCACAGAAGTGTTTCCCTGGTTCCTTCTGCCTACGCTATATGCAGAATACTATGTGAAGTTAAAAAAGCAAATTAAAAAATCTTTGTAGGGAAATAATGATTTAAAATTATAGTAAATTTTGTAATTTACTCACGGCACTGTCCATTATCTTCAAAAGCAATTCTATTACTGTACTGTGTGTTGGAGATAGAGATAACGCAGATTCTGATATTGTGCCTAAAACAGTATTATATACATTATAATAAAATAATCGAGGAATTGTGAAAAAGAAATGTATGTATAATATTAAAAAAAACACAAATTTGACCGCTGAATTTCGTTTAAAAGAAATTTAAATTCATATACGAAAACAAAACAAAATTAAAATATTGAACAAAGGCATTAATTAGAAAATTTTGAGTTTTATTGTAAAAATGACTCGTCAAAATCTTGAAAACTCCTCCACTTCTCATTTATACAATGAGTGAGCTTGAGTGAGATAAAGGGCAAAAAGTTTAGATTATTTTTTTATACGACACCAAATCAATCCCTAAAGAGCAAGTCAAAAAAGCCGCGGGGGCAGATTTCTCATATTATATATAAAAAAGCCTTTTCAAAAACTGAACAAACACCTGAAACGAAAAATATACTGTCGTTTTGTAATTCACATTGGCGAAAAAAAATATTGCTCTAAAAATATGTAATGTCACCGACTGTTGGTACTCTTTCTGTCTAAATATGAATCCTAAATTGGTATATATCTTTTTATTATCCAAACAAAAGAGCTCTGAACGAGTCATGGCCGCCCTGAAGTGGGCTTGATTTCAACATTTACTTTAGTTTGTTTGTTCCCAAGTGTTTTGTGTTGGGTGGCGGAGCTTAACACTACGTTGTTTTATTACTAGAACGAGTAAATTAAATTAAAAAATTAAAAATTAAAAAATAAAATAATATCTCAAGTGAGAATCAAATCCACAAACGTCAGTTTCAGTCAGACACTATGTCTTAATGGTATATGAAAAAAAAATTACCATCAGCATCAATAGCATCAATAGAATGTCTCGTATTTCTCTTCTTAATGGCGGTTTTAGATTCATCTTGTGCACTCTCGTCTTCAAATACGCGAGCACCGTGGACGCATAGTAAGTCCACAATGCATTTTAGTACCGTTGTTACCGTTGGTTCATTTGTTGTGTCGATTAACTGGAAAAATTTAATTAAAAATTAATTATTTTTAGAATCCATCCGGGAAAAGATAAGTGAGGGAACCCAGTGTTAAGTAAGACACCTTGTTCCATTCAAATTTAGTATACTTACATTAGCAAAGAAGAACGCTTTATGATCTTTAGCGAAATCCTTATCCAGCATACCAAACAGTGCGACAGTCTCTAGAGCATTGTCCAGTAAGACTGGATTTTGAAATATTTCTGTCTAAAATTAAAAAAAAACACAACATTAATGTGTCAACTTAAGTAACTTAAGTAAATACGAATATACAGTAGGTTTGACAAAGGAAACATATTGTTAAGACATTCCGTTCCCCATTTTTCTTCGAATTATCGAAACCTAGAGCAGAGAGCAGAGAGGTGGAACTCAAAGCCGCACTCTGTCTTGTTACCAGAGCGGAGAAAAAAGAAAAAAAGAAAAATATACAAAAAAAAATTAAGCACCTTCATAATAAAAAAATCACATTATTTTAATATAAAGATAATGTAAAAAATATATATGTATATAAATAGGCATTACCTCTAATTCGGAAAATATTAGCTGCAACATTGGTGTGACATTTTTGAGTTGCGGAGTATCTAGAGCACTATTCAATATCACCAAACACTTGTTCAGTATGACTGCGTCACTATGTTTCTCCTTTATTGACTAAAATATATCAACATTTTTATTTGAATATTTTTTTGAATATTTTGAATATTAAGATAAATATCTTAATATTCAAGAAAACAATAATGAATTAATTTACTTAAAAAAAATTAATCAAATAAATCAGCTTCACGCTGTTAAGTGTTAAGACAATCCGTTTCCCACTTTCCGCCGAATTCTGAAGGCATTACGTGTTGTTGGCGGAATTTAACGCCGCGTTTTGCCTCGACACCAGTGCAAAGGCCAGTCGTGGCGCAGGGGCCCAAAATGTGATTGTAAAATCGACTGGTTGTGGGTTTAATTCCCACTCAAGGAAATGAAATTAATTTACTTATTGAGACATTTTTTGCCTTAAATAGTTATACAAACTTACGGGCATCGGTTGTGGTGGTGGCGCTTGAGTTTGAGATGTCAATTCTTCTAATTTCTTTTGAATATCTGCAACCTTATAATGCAGAAATGTATTTACATTAATTAAAATGAATCTTATATTAAGTCTTAAAAAAAATATTGGTAAGTTGTTCTTGTGCTTACCTTGGCTTTACACTCAGCGGCCAGTGCATAGTTTTCCTCTCTAACAGCTTCTTCTTGCGCCTCTATCGCCACATTGAGGGACACGCGCAATCTTGCTCTCTACAAAATAAAAATAATTTACTTTTTTAGATAAATATAAAAATTTGAACTTAGAAGGATTTTCTTTCTTAAGTATGGAATAACACTTAAAAAATGTTAATAATAAAAAAAAAATATTAAGAAACAGTCCACATTGTTAAAAAATGCTAGTCTAAATAAGTTTATTCTAGCTTTGTTAATAAAGTTTGTTCAGGTTTTAATTGAAGTGTATTTTACCTGTGGAATAACACTTTAAAAACGATAAAAAAAAATTAAGGATTGGTTACCTCCAAATACAAGCTAAAGCGGTGGAACAGCAAAGTACTAAACTACAAGTTCTAAACTTCGTTTTTTTTACAAAAAACCACAAAATCTCAAATAGGTGCTAAACCACTTGAGAATCGCTGATCGGAATCACTGACCGCATTTCACCCCCATGTTCGAGGTTCTCTTCTTATATAGAAACGTTTACCAACCAGCGATCGCGTTACCAACCTGCAGTTTTATTTCAGTACAATCCACGGCAGGTGGCGGCACCGGCTCCTCCTCCACTTCAGGCGGCTCTCGCAATGCGTTCACCATACCACAAATCACCTCTATCCGGGGAGTCACTTCTGGAATCGCTAGTTCGAGCGCCGATACATATGCTCGTATTACATCTGAGTTGAGAGGGCCGTATTCACCTGTAACATTATATTTTTTTAGATTTACATCCAGATGGAATCTAGTGTTAAAATATTCCATTTCACAATTTCCACTGAATACTGGAAGCATTGCATGTTGAGTCGCGGAACTCAACGCCGCGTTTTGCCTCGATACCTACTATTTATTTATTGTTACATATACAGCTAATATAATTGTGGAACTACTTATATTACCATTTTGAAGCTATTTTGCTAAATTTTATTTAGAATTTTGAATTACATGTGAAATTTGATCTGATATTTTTTCATGGTATAAGAAGAAACATTTACAACATCGTATAAGAAGAAATCATTCCGCCGCATTGGACGTGTATGGAATACTGAAAATATTTAATCTCTTAGACAGTTTACAAGTAGTGCAAACGGGTTCAAGAGCTGCGGTGTTAAAATTTCTATACGGTTCTAAATAGTTTTCCTATACTGTGTTAATAATACTTTAAAAAAGTTACAAAAATTTTGATGTAAACTTTACTTAAAAAGACACAAAAATATACATAAAAAAAAAATATTCATACCAGTCAGCATATCGGTGATAAGCGTTTGCAAAGCAGTTCTACCGGCTGGGTCACTCGCGTCATACACGCGCAACATTGAACCCAGTTCTTGTAGTACATATTGTCTAGTACTGAACCCTACCGGATCTTCCGTTTCCGATGGGCACGGCGATTCGACAATACTAAAGCAATAATATAAGAAGGAATATTAAATAAATTAGAAATATATATGTAAATATGTAAACAGTGGAGAATTTCTTAATATATTTATTACATTTTGTACACAGTGTTAAGGCAAAAAATATCACTAATATCAAATGTCTGTCTGACTATAAGCGCTGTGGTTGTAGGTTCTATCACCTTTCGGAGGAATGATTATACTTTCCATTTTCAAAAGAAGATAAAAGTGCATTGGTTAATTCCGTCACTCGACACGCAACGTTTCAAATTTGCATCTACTTTCCAATAAAAAAATACAGTAGAATTGATAAGCTTCTCCTTTTATAGAAATCGGTTAAAAAGCGAGTGTCTCAACACTGCTGCATTTGCCTATTCTGCTCTATATTTTAAAAGATATCGGTTTTAGGTTTCATGTAGCATAAAACATATAATATACTATTTTTTTTTCCCATTGTGCCAAGAGAACCTCATAAATCACTTAATAATTATGAAATAAATTATTAAAATAGAGGCCATTGTGACGCAGTGGTACAAGCATGTGACTGAATGCGAAGGTTGTGGGTTCGATTCCCATCCTGGGAGTGATATATTTACTATTTTCATTTTCTCGGTGTGGTAACAAGGTAAACCACTACGTTGAGTTCCGCTACTCAACACACAATGCCTTGAACGACAGAAAGTCTGGAACAGAGTGTCTTAACACTAAAGTTCTGCTCACACTGTTATATGCGGGATACAGCGTGAAATTGAGAATTATTTTAATATTTAACAATTTCACAAGAACTTACGCCCTTATGTATCCAGTTAGAACAACAAGATCAGGTAATACACTCTCCAGAGTATCATCATCCTCTATTTTCTGCAAGTGTTCTGCAAGATGGCGCCAGTACCAAGTTGTTTCTTTATTTAGTTTATCGGCAGGTATTAACCTTAACGTTTTGTCAGTTGGTAGCCATTCTAGTAATTCTGATATTGGGAGCCGTCTGTCAATATTTAAAAAAAAAGTATCATTACAAATAAGATTAAATTGCAGCATAACATGTAAATAAATATTAGAAAAGATTATCATTTAAATCCTCAAAATTTCAAAGCATTTCGCAGGTCACTTTGTAACATCAATATAAAAATAGGACTCTTATGATAGATAGGCTTATAGGATATATAGGATTTATAACACAATACATGAAATATACAAATGCACTGTTTAATTATACATACATAATTTAAAAAAAAACTTACTTAAAAAGTGACTCCAATAACTTCCCCGCAACATACTGTGAGTCCTTTGCATCATGAGCATTATCCAATCGTATAGCTTTCAAGAGATCTATAATATTTCCTTGGAAACTGCTCAACCAACTTGGAATGACTATTTCTTCTACAACGCGACGAACACGTGGACTACGCTCGTTTAGACCTACCTGTAATATTAATGTTCTAAATTAGTTATTATTGTATACTCGGTCTTGTATAATACAGTATGGTCGACAAGTTGTGGCCGGCTTGAAGTTAGCTGTAAACGGTTGTGCAGACTTATTTTAGATTGTTTTCTTCCTATGTACAAAAGTTCAGAAAGTATAATTTCAAAGCGGCCACAACCTATCCACCGCATTGTATCACAACTGAATGTAAAGGTATAATTTTTTTATTAAGTCTTACAAACTGTTTAAGGGGATTTCGAAAATTTTCTTAAATCAAGGAAATTATTATATTGAGGATTGTTGCATTAAGATTATACTGTATATATTTAATATATTTGATTACTTTTGATTGATTAAGCACAGGCTTTATATAACTCAATTAATATTATTATATCATTTGGCTCTTTATGCCTACTCCTAAATGTAAATATAAATTTAAGCATTTATAAATAGTTAAAAGATTAAAAAAAAACCTGTCTATCATGTTAGCAGATGACTTTATGACGCATAATAACAGAAGCAAGATAGTATATAAAAAAAGATCTTACATATGATATTTTATGTTAAAAAAAAATCAGCTTCACGCTGTATCCCACACACAGCAGAGGGAACCTAGTGTTAAGACACTCCGTTTCCCACTTTATAGATAGAGTTCTTGAAGTGTTGCGTGTTAAGTCGTGGTGAGTTCCACACGCACTTTTATCTCGAGACCGGAGGAAAGAAATGAAAATATAAATATTTCATTTCTTCAAGTGCCACAACCAGTCGGTTTTACAGTCACACTTTATGCCCCTGCGCCACCACTGGCCTCATATATATTATGTTTTATGTTCATATTATAAAATACTCAATGTATCTGAATATTTTGTTTTGACTCATTTCAATTATTAATATAAAATATTTAATACCTTCAGAGTAAGCACTCGCTGTCTAACTCTCAACTGTGTAACATTAATAGCAGATATATGCAGAAATGCAGCTCTCCGAACTGCCTCGTCGACATCGCAAAGACGTTCCAAAACAAAAGGAACATTTCGCGTACATTTTGCTATTGACATTACTATAGCTCTACAAATAAAAAGAAAATTCAATTAACATAAAACTAAAATCTGATTACATTTTATATTGTTTATTTAGATTCATTTTTTATCCCCATTGCAGAAGGTACCCTCAGGATAAGCAGTGAAAACCTAAGGTTAAGGACACTCAATTTAAACAATTTAATTAAATTTGTTTTTATTTTTTGCTATCAGACATTAGCTATATCGAAATGTAATTTTTTACATATATTGAATAAGAAAAGTCAATAATAAAATGATGGGATTGATCACCACTTGGAACAAAAAGAATATTTTCATTTCCACATTCAGGTAACAAGACATAACATAGTGTTGATTTAACCCTGCAATATCTCAAAATTAGATGGAAAATAGAGAATGAAGAGTAGTGACATTGTTCCTGCCCTGCTGTAAGTGGGATACAGCATGAAACTAAGAGAAGTAACAATAATTTTTTATAGATTGATATGCAAAAATTACCTTCGAACAGAAGAACTAGGATCACAACTCATATGAAAACGGTATGCTCTTGTTACTTCATCATCTGGTTCCATAGGGTTTTGTAGACGTTGTAGCGCCAATGCAGCTCGGCACCGTACCGCACCACGTGTGTCTTGAAGACGTTGCATCTATTAAACCAAAAAATACTTTAAATGATCTCATTTATCTCTCTCTCTCTCAGTTTCACGCTGCATACCGTACATAGAAGGGTAAGCAAAGCAAATCGAGAAATCTTGTATAAAGACACTTCTAATTATTAGTATCCAGAGAATTCTTGAGATATTATATGTTGAGGGGAGGTTATACACCTTGTTTCATTATTAGAACAATGAAATGAAAATAATAAATATCTCATTCCCCTGAGAGGACATTGAACCAGCATGTTTGTGTCCCTGCTTCAAGATGGACTGACATATTAATTAATGTTATCTTTAAATATATTTTATTTGTAAAACTTTCTTTGTTTTACACATTTTTTAAACATTTCAATAACAGAAATATTCAGATTTTATATATATTTTTCTAAAATACTAAACAAATAATAAATTTAATGTTTTTGAACTGGATTATAATAGAACATATTGCTAATGATTGATTTAATATTTGGTATGTTATGTATATGACCTAAATATTAATAGTAGATGAAATTTACCTGTGATGCAAGTAGTTTATCACACAAATCATCATCCAAAGAGGCATCATCACCAAGAGCTGCAAGTACAGCTGCCAGCAGTTGACTTGCTCGATATCTGACTGACTGACCAGATACACACTGACACTAAAAATAATTATAAAGTATAAATATTACATTACTTTTAAATAATTTTACACAAGAAATAAAACATATCCTAATTGGCAAAACAATGTGTAAATATAAAAAAAGACTAAATATATACTTACGTCAAAAATTATTTCAAAAATAAACATAAGAAATTCTTCTTCATCATCCAGTGATGTGCAAAAACTAGATACAAATTGGACAACGCGATCTACATTCGCACTTGTATCACCAAAAGTAAATAAATAGTGCAATGCATTTTTAAAGCTTTCTCTAAAAAAATCTTGATCGATCTGAAAAGATTTTATTTACAATTTAAATGTTTATTTAATTGTTGGCTTTAATTCAACTCGTGAAATTTAATTTTTTACCTTTTTGTAGAGCTTTGTCATTTCTTTTATGTATTTTTTGTGTTGAACTACATTATACTGAACATTTTGAAATATTTTAAACATAATGGGATTGTTCCGCGGGTTTGGCTTTCCAACCGCTTGCTGCACCTCCACATCCGTCGGTGCCATTTTACAGTCAAAATAGCAAAGTTATGTAAATTAGAACTTAAAAATTATTTACTGTTTGTTTTGTACATATATTTATATCACTAAATAAAACTAACATCAATACTTGTAATAAACAAACCGAAACTGTTATTTTAAAATTGACGTTAAATTGCTAATATTGCCAGGTCAATATCTTAATGTCATATTACGTTTATACGCTCGCCTTTTTGTCTCTCTCTTTCCATAGACGCTAGGATGCCTTTTACACGCTTGCAACTGAGATAGTATATCTATAGAGTATAATGCTCCTTGGTCAGTTTGGCTTTGATTGATGATGTTAAATCGATTTTTTTTCAATCCTCGCGTATTTTTAAATATAAAAAAAACAAAAGGAATAACTGTCTTTAATTTATTATAAACTGAACTTAATTTGCATATTAAGATGAGTATATTTTTTTGAACCTAAAGTGTCTATAAGTTAGGGATGCCCGATGATCATGGATTTTCGATGATCATCGATGTTAGAAGACAAAATATCGATGTTAACATTGATGTTATGCATGCAAATGCATCAATAATAAAGACTTTCACCATGGGTAACACAGACTCTATCTGTGTTTATCATTGATTCCAGTTCTCGTGTGTATTCCTCTCATTCAATTTTTTTTTAAACTTTTCAACTGGCTTGTACAGCTTTGAGATGGAGGCGATTAAAGTTTATAGCTAAGTATCTGTGCTCTAGATATCCCAATATTTTTGAGGAACTTTGTCCGGCACTCGATGGCCAACCCCGTAACATTACATGTTGAAATGGCTTGAAGTTTAGCCCAGCATAGTGTGATAATGACCTTAGACTCATATGTTCCGCTGGGTGCGCGCTTTTGTGCACAGGAGCTGCTCGCTCAGCCTACTTACCCACTCCGTTCAGGAGCGGATCCTCTTTCTCAACTCTGTGCAGCGTTGCGACTTCGCAAATGTGGATTTGAGCGGAGGGCCACTCCAGGATCAGAGGTGGGTGGATAGGTACTTTGCAGGAGGCTTTGCAACTCCGTGGGCGAGGGTACACTGGACAACATCTTAATTTTCAGCATGCACAGGTTTTTCCCCGCCGATGCCCATATGGTGGTAGCATTACGGATATGATCCGAAGCAAGCGTATGTCGTAGGACCCCGCTGCTACAACTTTAGCAGTACACTACTGTTAAACGTACCAGCGATTATCACCGAACAGCACCATCCTTACCGAAGGCGTTGAAATATTATTTTTTGTTAAAATTGACGACATAGCACATTTTGGCTTTTGAATAAGAAGCTATTAGTTTTGACGGATAGGCATAGGATTGTTTTAGGTTAACTAGGATTCTCTGTCCACCCATAAACAAATTCGACAAAGAACTTTAATAATAATATTATATTGTAGGAGCAATATAAAAAGCATACAATGTCTACAATAAAAACCTGGATTCAGGGACTCAGGGCCTTATTTGTATATGTGGAGGCGATTTGATTATTTATTATCTTTTCCAAGTTAATTAGCTATATGAGGTATGATATATAAAAAAAATAAGAAACAAACAACAATATGTCATAAGTAAAAATATTTATTGAGTAATTAACATTATACAAAAGTACTTAGGTATAGCAGGAATTAAAAGAAGCATAGTATTATTAATAAAAGATATGTGCTTATTTACAAAGCAAGCAATAAAAAGAACATTATAAATAATTTACAGAAATATGAATTCATTTATAAAATTAAAAAATAATATTGTCCCTAAAACAATATTTTTGTCATGTCATGCATAAATGGTTCTTAAACGTTTTCAATTTTAAATATGTAGATTATAAATGTATGAACAATTTATCAATTTCCATTGCGGATATATCACGAAATTAAGGACTCTTATTGTGTGTTTCTTCTCTTAAATAAATGATGATTTATTGTAATTATGCAAATACTTATCAGTTCGTATTAGGCTAAAAGTAGGTAGGTGTTGAAGATATTTATATGATAAGATTATAAAACAAATGTAGGGAAAAATGTGACATTAATATGTAAAATTATTGTCAAATTGACTTCGGTTACAAGATACATATATATATATATACTATGTCATGTCATAAATAGAAAGAAAATATATGCTAAATATTACACTTCAATTTAGAAAGCTGCACAAAAGTTTGGTGAAGTGTTTTTCATTTTAATTCTCCTAATCTAAATCTTCGATAAGTGAGTCCAATTCCTTCTGGAGTGTAACAGATTTCTCTTTCTGTATCAGTACATCGTCTTTTAGTCGATCAACATTCGCCATGAGTAGAGTGTTGCCCTTCTTCAATGCGTTTACTCTTGTTTCATGTCTTTTCAAACGCTTAGTGAGATTATCTTTCTTTTTGGGTAAAGGTGCATCCTGAAACGAACATTGAAAATACAAGTATAAAACTGCTAACTTTCAGGGAATGAGAATTTTATCCAGAGAATCTACACTAAGTTCGCCTCTGCCTGCCCTGTAAGACCCTTTGTGCCCAACTTTTCCCCCAATTTTTTAAGAAATTGATTGTTGAGTATTAGAACTTCACACCGGGATTTGTCTATGCTACGGTAAATTTTAATTTTGGGATCGTGATTACTGTCTGTTAAATAATAGTAATCGATTAATGATGGCGGTATTACGTCCATGTCTTTCGTAATTTTACTAAAGTTATAATTTATTTCTCACCTCTGGCTCGCTTTCGCTTTCAGTTTCACTCTCGGTGTCTTGTTCGGTTTCGGTCTCTGTTTCTTCTTCTTCTTCCGACCCACTCTTCTTTTCCTCATCCGATTCTTCATCTTCATCGTCTTCGTCATCTTCATCTGAACCAACTTCTTTCATCATGGCCGCCATTTTATCGACTTCACGTTTTAGCTCCTTAAATTTACGCTTTTCGTCTCTGTAATAAGTTTCATTTTTGTTCTTTTAATATTCGTTAATATTAATTTAAATAATTTATGTGAAGTTTTCTATTATTATATATTTATATTATTTTGAATACGGTAAACTCCTAAGAAAATTATACAATTATCTAAGTTGCCTATATAAAGAAAAAAAAAAAGAAATAACAACATCATAATACATTATTATACTCCATTAAAAAAAAGAAAAACTTTATTATTAATCAGTCTAGAAACTTTCTCAATTGATTAAATATATGCAATTTTAACATGTACTAACTTTAGACACGCTTGTTGATTTTTTAGAGCCATCTTGTAGCCCATTCTTTCTCTCTTCATGTTGTCTTGCTTTTCTTTTAAATGTCGCATTCTATTTCTCATATTGCGGATTTCTTTTTCTATTCGCTTTTGTTTCTTTTCTTCACTTTCCTCCTGGAAACGAATATAAATATTGATAGGTAATACGTTAACGTATTGTTGTTTTTTAATTTAAGTCCAAACTCAATTATAAATATTTAAACTAAATTGATAAATCCTTAAAATCCTTTAAGAAAGTGTAAATTTAGCTTCAATTTTAATAATTATTAAATAACAATTACAGTAATTTTTGATTTGATGTTACTTTTTTTAATATAACTAGATTTTGAATCCTACTAATATATGTAAAGTTAACTAATATAAATGTGAAGTTTCTGAGGTACACGAGTACTTCAAAAAAAAATAAACGTCAAAAAAAAGTAAAAGTATACGTCAAAAAAAACACGTACTTTAAGCTACAATTTGTGATGTTGTTAAGATTTAACTGTTTAAGATGCGCCCGCTCAACAATAAATGAAAGCTGGCGAAGCCGCATTTTGGTCGCTATTATGAAAAATATTAGAAGTAAAAATATATAAACAATACAAGTACCTCCTCCTCTTCTGACTCTTCTTCTTCTTCAAAACTATCATCCTTTGTCACGGAAAGCTGCTTGATGGCATGACTGGAACGTCTGGATCCAACACTTGTTGGCATAATACCCTAAAATACGAATTAAACAATTATTAAACATTTCTTTAAATAACAATGCTATTTTAACAAATAAAAAATGGTAAGTTTTAAAAAGTATACTTATTAGTATAGAATATAAATTTAGGTGCCTGATTTGTGTAAATATATTAGTTCCTGGAAAAAAATATTATATTATATATTCAAATATTATTATATATTTAATTAATTAAGTAAATCATAATTGTTATTATTAAAGTAAATGTTAATATACAGACAAGAAAGTAAGACAAGATATATATAATGAGATTTATACTTTAGTTATCTGTTATATATCATATAGCGTAAGTTAAAATAGTACCTTTTTTAAATTACTTTACATTACAAAATAGTATCTTTTTTAAATTACATAGGAGATATAGAGTTTATTTGTTACCTCAGCGTCTTGGTTATTGTTAGTAAAAGCGTTGTTAGCAAGATTGTTATTAGCGTCCGCAAGGTTGCTCTTTAGCTGTTGGGCTTCGGGGCAGTTAACGTCTACATTCAATAACCTACACTGCTTTAAAAAGTCAAGTTGATTTTTTTGATAGAAGGACAAAGGCTCCTCTGATTTAAGAAGTTCTTCTATCTTATCCTGAAATTTTGGGAATAAGCAAAGACATGTTAAATGCGAACAGAAAATTAGTAAATAGAAAAAATACTCTACTTTGTTATAAGATAATAACAAAATATTATTTTCCTAGTAAAACGTATTTTTCTGTGCATTTATGAACAATTATGTACACTTTATAAATACAATTTATTATCATTTCAATTAATATCGTTAATTATTGAAATCAGTTTTTTTAGATTTACGCTGTATCTCGCACATAGCAGAGTAGACAGAGGGAACCTACATACCTAATGTTGGAATACTTTATTTCCATTAGGATACTTCCATTTCTCACTTTCCGCAACTTCTCGAGGAATTGCGTGTTGAGTGGCGGAACTTAACACTAGAAATTAAAATTAAGTACATACCGAAAGAGCCTGTTCTAACTTCTTTTCTAACTCCCCATTTCTCCTCTTTACTTCTTCTAGTTCCGTTAAAGCGGTATCTCTTTCTTCAGCGGCTTCTAAATATTGCTTTTCAAGATTGTCCGCAGTTTCTTTTGCTTTTTCAACTTCCATTTTTAGATTATTAACTAATCTTTCGTCATACGCATCTGTTACTGATATTACCGTTTTATGTTGTTCTTGTTTTATAATAGCTCTTTCCCTAGCCAATTCTGCCTCTAAATTATGTATTCTAGTTAGTAAGCGTTTATTTTCTCTTTCTTGGGCTTCTTTATTTCTGTAATGCACATTAAAAACAATAAAAATAAAGGGCTTGTTATAAAATATATTTAATTTTACATACATATTATATTTTTTATTTTAAATAAAATTATATTTAATTTTTATTTCATAGAATTATTGTACCTGAGTTCAATTGCTAAAAGCTGCTTAGTAGATTGCAGATCGTCTCTCACTTTATCGATGTCGTCCATTTCATCAATTTCTTCTTCTTCAACGCCTGGTGGAGCCTATTAAGATTACGTATTTGTAATATGGGCAGTAGCTTAATATAGCAATAAACATTACACCTAGAGACAACCTAGTGTTAAGACACTTCGTTCCCCATTTTCTGCCGAATTTTGGAGGTATTGCGTGTTGAGTGGCAGAACTCAACGCGCAGCGTTGAGTTCTACCACTTTGCCTCGACACTAGAGCAAAGAAATGGATGTATGATTTTAAGTAAATATTTCATCTCCTCGGGTGGGGATCGAACCCACAACCAGTCGGTTGTACAGTCACACTTTGTGCCTCTGTGCCCCGACTGGCCTCATTAATATTATTGTAATAATGTTTTCAGAGTCATTTTATTACCTCCGCAATGGATACACCTGATGGAGAAGCGGCAATATTGGCTTGAGACATGGATTTCTGGACTTGTTCTTCAATAGTCATTTGCCTCCTGAACTTTCTCAAACCTTCCAAGTTGGGTTTGCTTCTGTCGTTGGTCCTAACTTTCTTCAATTTCACTCCTTTGTTAATCTCTTTCAATAGTTCATTATGAGAATTTGGTTTTTCTGATTCAAATATAAACTGATCTTTGTTTTTGACTACTACTGATCGTGTTATAATTGGATTTGATCTGAAAAATTTTAACATATCATTAATTTTAACAGTGCGGATATTAATAGAATATCAACAAATAAGGCCATTTAAGGTCAGTTCGGTCACTGTAAACGCGATGGCTTATGGGTTCGATGTCCAGCCGAGGAAATGAAAAATTTAATATTTTCATTTCTTTGCTTTGGTGACGAGACAAAGCACGGCATTGAGTTTTGCTACTCAACACGCAATGCCAATTTAGCAGAATGGAAACGAAACTGGAAAGCGGAGTATCTTAATACTAGGCTTTCTCTGTCTAATCGGCTATACTTGGATATAGCGTGAAGCTGAAAAAAAAACACATCAATAAATCTCAAATGTACCTACCTGTCATTACAAACAACATGTTTTAACTTTCTTCCTTGTTCTACTTCTTTCATCATATCACTCCAGTCTGGCCTTCGTCGAGGTCTACTGCGCAGTTGTTCTATTTTCTTAAGCTTTGTCGGGTCAACCGAAGGTTTTTTGAAATCCGGCGGTGGAGGGAGTTTTGGCGGTAGTGGTGGCGGCATTGGTGGTGGTGTTGGTTTCAGTAAGCCTTTTCAAGATAAAATATAGATTATGAGTTGAAATGTTAAATATGTTAGGGGAAACATTTTTTGTGCCGTGTGATTCCGGCCTAGAATAGGATCATCCTGGTACTGGTGGTGTCGTAAGAGGCAACTGAAGTACGTGTGGTAGAGTCACGTCGCCAGCAAAGGCAACACGCATGGGCAGACTCGACCGGATCATTACCACCTCCGGCATTTAAAACCGGCGTTAAGTTTTTTTTAGTTTCGCATAAGGTAATGCCGGGCTCCGGCGCCCAACCCACCTTGTCGGCCGGCGACGCACCTGTAGCTCCTGTGGTGTTGCACGGGGTCGTGGGCGGTGGTAATCACTTACCATCAGGTGACCCGCACGCTCGTTTGCCTTGTCGTTTTCCATAAAGAAAGAAGCACATAGCATAAATGGCTTCAACATAGAAAAATGACCCACCTTCGTACATATTTGGTTCACCAATTACTGTTATGACCATGGTATTATTATATTCACTGCACTATTTGCAAATTAGATTTTCCAAACAGTTCTCGATTAAAAAATTGTAAATCGCAATCTAAGTTACACCCAATTTTGTTACTATTTTTGAAGTAGGAACAACCAAAATAAATATTTCTTTGTATTTAAAGAAATATTAGTCGTACACGTTTTCCTTTACACCTGATAGGCGTGCGCGTCAAATGCGGAACCATCTCAGACTATTTTGGACCTGATTTAGACCACAGCCTAGCACAAGAGATCAAAAGGAATGTTAATGAGCAAATCTTCAAGGGATATTTTCAGTTGAATATAGAACATATTTATCACATAGACTTCTGTGATCTAGAGATCTACGATTACATGTTATATTAATTTTTATTATTATGCTTATGTATTTCATTTGAATGTGATGAGTGAGAAATATATTTATCAGAAAAACTTTGAAAGTTTTAAAATTTAAAAGTAACAAAACATAACAAACAATATAACCGATAATTCCAATAGATCTATTGATAGAATGCCAAAGTCGAATTCATTTCCGATGTTGTGTTCTTTGATTGATACGCATCTGAAGCCAATAATAGACGTGCTATTATTTAATTTAATCTATATTTTTTATAGTAATAAAAAATTTTGAGGGTACTCACTTCTCAAGCTTTCATTTTTAGTTAGTGTGTGTCCTTTGGGAATTTCATTGTTTAAAGTTTTATCAATATTTTCTTTCACGCGTTCATGTAGAGGATCCCTCCATTTTTTAAGCATAACATCGTCTTTTGAAGGTGCCTTCTGGAGTGACGGTTTGCGTGGCGGGAGCTGAAATAGTAATTAATTATTTTTTGACGCCAGTCGTGTGCCCATACTACAAACGCAAAAGGTTGCGTTCGATTCTTACTCGAAGAAAATTTACTCTGGTGTCGAGTCAAAGCGCGATGTTAAGTTCCAGTCAACATGCAATGCTTTCAGAACTTGGCACAAACTGGGGAACCTTAATGCGAACCGAGTGTCATAGTGCTAGGTTCCCAGGTTACCTTGGCCTATTCTGCTAGGTGATTATTGATTATTTAAAAAAAAATTACGCATGTTCTTCATTTATTTACGAAAAAGTTTCATTTTCACTCCACATTATAGTCAATTTCTACTGAATACGAGAGTCAAATGAGGATTTTATCTAATTTGATTGGAGATAGAAAAAATTTGAAATACTTTAGGAACATTTATTCTGTTTCATTACAATTGTAATATCTTGGGTAATATAAATCCTTGATATTAAAATAATATCGTATGAAATCAAAATTAATGCAAAATAATAATTGAAAAAA
>DWQW01002648.1:0-25822 GCA_018249695.1 Heliconius erato demophoon | reverse complement strand
ATCGATGGCTGTGGGTTCCTCACTTGAGGAAATAAATTATTATTTACTTATTTAGAAGACGTATTAAAATTTGAACGTAGCGGGACTCGAACCCGCTCCTCCTGGAAACCGATTATTATTTATTAATATTTTTATTTCATCGCTCTCACAACAGGGCAAAATTGGATCAGAAATTCGATTTTTGTGGAATAAAGAAAGATATACTTCAGTTTTTGGCATTTTATTTACTTCGACACTGAGTGACTGATAGAGAAAAAAACAGGAGTTCCACGGCGTACAAAGCTGATGTTTGGAATGTATGGAATGTTGTTGTTGAAGGTTCCTTGGAGACCGTAGAAAAGTTTCTTAGGAAATGAGAAATAACGGGATTATACAAAGTTGTGAACAGCTACTATAGTAATATTATATGTAGAACATTCACTTATTTCAATCGATTTCTTTTTAACTTTCGTCTAAAAGAGGTTCGAATTTTCACAAGCTTTATTCAAGCTGGCACGACTGTGTCCACGATGTATTTTTTATAACATAAAAAAAATTGTTTTAACAGTTAAAATTTATAAATAATATATTATAACATATATTTTAATAAGTAAAAACTTTCTTACTTTCATCTACTATCTACATGCAGTTTAATTAAAGCCGACATCTAGTAAAGTCGTTAACATGGTTTAGCTATCTTATTTATCAACTTACCGTACAGTAATAAATAAAATGGGAAAATAATATATTGCACAGAAGATTTTTTTAAAGTCTTAAATATGTTGTAAATTTTAATTTTAAAAGACCTTTCTGATAATAGAGAAAATCTAGCGTCGAGATATTCCGTTTTTTAAATTTTGCTCAATTTGGACACATAGATTGGCGTAACTCAACACTGCGTTATATTTAAGACGTAAAATTTATCGTAATGATTATTCTTCCAAGTGGAAATAGAATAAATATTGCAATAATAATTGTATTACAATACCTTCATATATATATTTTTACTTTTTTTAACTTCACGCTATATCATATTACGACATATTGTGTATATGACTATATTAAATATTTCATTTCCTCCAATGAGAATCGAACTCACAACGTGTCGAGGTGACAGTCACACCCCGTACTTCGCCACGACTGGCCCCTAAAAACGTTACAGCGCTTATTATTTACATATTATTTTATTTTAATAGAAAATATAATAGAGGCCAGTCGTGGCGGGACTATGTGTGACTGTAAAACTGACTGGTTGTGGGTTCGATCCCCACTCGAGGAGATGAAATATTTACTTAAATGTATATTTCCATGTCTTCACTCTGGTGTCGAGGTTAAGCGCGGCGTTGAGTTCTGCCACTCAACACGCAATGCCTCCCGAATTCGACCGAAAGTGGGGAACGTAGTGTCTTAACGCTAGGTTCCTTCTGCCTACCATGCTGTGTGCGGGATACAGCGTGAAGTTGATTTTGATTATTAATAGAATATATCATGAACAGACGAACACACATCTCTCAGATCGCCATCTCAAAATAGAAAGCGTGCAATCGATAAACGTCGAATAAAAACATGTTATGCTTTTTACTTGAACAATTTACTATGAAATATCGTGTTTTTGTAGGAGTTTGGGGGATTTTCTTTTTTTTTTTTATATAATTGATTTGGTTTTTTATGTTTTATTTTTCAGATGTAAGTGGCTGGATAACTGTTTTAATACTTATAATGTTTTTTATAATTTTTAATATAATATTCTATACTTTTGAAAGAAAAATACTTTTGATTAAATGCTTAAAAATTTGAACGTAGCGGGATTTGAATGCGCACCTATTAAAAAAACCGTCCAAGGCGCCACGTTCAAATTGTTATATGTTATCTATAAAGTACTTATACTATTTGACTTGTGCCTAAATTCATTCTTTAACTAGAATTAATGTGGTAATTGTAAGAATATTTAAAAGGATAAATAAAGATAGGTATTATGCGATTAATTATCGCATTTTTTTTATAAAACTTAAAAAAAATATTTATGATAGGTACTCGTAAATCTTATTCTCTGGTTTTGTTAATGACAGTGTGAAACGGAGTTAATTATAGCATTTTTTTTCTTCTATTGCCCCATAAAGTCCAAACAAATCAAGAAGAATAACTTTTTTTTATAAAATTGTTTTATATAAAAACGTTATTTAATATCTTATCATAACAAAAAATATCGCATTAGATATTAATTTAAAACAGCTTACTTAACTTATAATAGTTCGTTTTATATATATATATATATATATATATATATATATATATATATATATATATATATATATATATATATATATATATATATATATATATATATATATATATATATATATATATATATATATATATATATATAGGTAAATTCTACTATATCCCTTTTTGAAGACTACAACAACAAGAACTTAAACACAAAACCCCTCTCGCCGCAAATCTAGTAAAAACGCGACTCCAAAACAAAATATAACGTTATAAAAACGTACAACACCATATATTCATAGCTATAACATTCACAGTACGTACGTACTAACTCGTGGAGTGAGTGACCTTCGAGCGACTGGCGACCGACACCCATACTACGTACGTATATATATATATATATATATATATATATATATATATATATATATATATATATACACATAATAAATATAGATATATAGTATAAACAATATATAGTTTAGCACGATGACCTGTTCCGCCATACTGTGTATCACCTCATAAGAGAAACGACGTAAACGACGTTTATGAAATAACGAATTCGAACTCTGTTCCCTAGATATTAAGTTTTAGTTTTAGATAATGTAAGATAGAAATGAGAAAGTATTTTTAAACAGCCTAGTGCAATCCCGAGGAGTATAGACAGACGTGTTACGCGTTTGTTTGTTCGTAGATACGGTTTGGGGTTCTATTTTTTGTTTTTTTTTTTTTGCTTAGTTATTAAATGTTAATATGATCGCGTAGTTGTCGTGGCGCAGTGGTACAAGCGTGTGGCTGTAAACGCCATAGGTTGTGGGTCGATTCTCATTCGAGGAAATGAAATATTTTATATTTTTATTTCTTCGCTCATGTAACGAGAGCAAATCAGCTTTGCGTTCTGTCGCTCAAGACTCTTGTACATAAAGTGCGGCGTTTCCGCCTCTCTACACGCAATATTTCGAAAATTAGGCATTAAATTAGAAACGGAGTGACTCAACACTAGCCTCTATCTGCCTAGCCTTCTATGCCAACATATAATTATAGTAGCTAACCTGATAGACACTGTACCTTCTTGGAAAGTGATCTCCGATTAGTGAAAGTTGTCTCGAAACACAACTAGTACTTTTCGAAATATTTACCGGGGAAAATTTACCTATAAAATATCTTAAATTTAAATATTGTTATAAAGTTTGTTCAAGTAGATAGGTAAAGTTAAAATAAAAATGTAAATAAAAGTTCACAGGTATATCTTTTAAAGTATTATTTATCACTTTAGAATATTTAAAATAACATTGTTTGATTGGTGTTCGTTAATTTATTGATAAGAATTAGATTACCAATTTAGTGTTGTAAACACGACAGGTGGGTTCGATTCCCACTCGAGGAAATAAATTATATAACATGGTAACGAGGCACAGCGCGGTGTTCAGTTTTACCACGTAATGTTCAGAATTTAGCGAAAAATGGGGGAACGGAAGTGTCTTAATGGGAACAGAGGTCTGCCCTGCTATGTGTTGGTTGAGGTATGTTACTCGACGGTGCCCTTTGCCTCAAATAAAAATATTAAACATTTCATTCCCCCAAATGGAAATCGAACCCGAGATCTGTCCACCCTTGCGCATATAGTTACATATTATATTGAATTCTCTTTTCGTTCGAATAATAGAAAGCAAGCATACAATAAAACGGAAAAAACAAACCGATTATTCTAAGAAACGTCGAATATCCTTATTTCCTTCTATTTTGGTGTTCCTCCTTTGATGTCAGTGGGATATACTAAATCGGTTCGGGAAGTCGTAACTGTATATCAGGCATGGTTAAAATTAACACAAAGTATAGACTATAGACTATGGGCGCCTCTTGGACGGTCCAAAGAGGCGCGGGTTCAAATCCCGCTACGTTTAATTTTTTTGAATAAAATAAATAAATCAGCTTCACGCTGTATCCCGCACACAGCAGGGTAGGCAGAGGGAACCTAGTGTTAAGACACTCCGTTCCCCACTTTCTGCAGAATTCTGGAGGCATTGCGTGTTGAGTGGCAGAACTCAACGCCGCGCTTTGACTCGACACCAGAGCGAAGAAATGGAAATGTACATTTAGGTAAATATTTCATCTCCTCGAGTCGGGATCGAACCCACAACCAGACGACTGGCCTCAAACGTTTCAATACGTTTTCTTAATAAGTATTTAAAACATGTTGTAGGTATGTTAATAAAAATATCAAATCAGTCCTTTTGGAGGTTTGCGCTCTGAAGGTTAGTTTCTAAAACTTTTTGGTGAAGAGTGAGTATTACAAAATTAGTGACTTAACAACCATTCTTTACTAACCATTCTCCTCACAAAGAGAAATATTTGTTGATAGAGAATTGGGGTAACTTCACGCTATATCCCGCGTATAACTACCTACCCTAGGCAGCGGGAGTCTAGTGTTAAGACACTCCGCTCCGCACGTTCTTCTGCTCCAATACTAACCTAAATATAACTGAATGCTGATAACATTTCCTATTAAATTTAATGACATATTAACTTAAATATTTGTTTAAAGACGTTTTGATAACAATATAGTGACGAATAGGTCATCAGTTTGACACAAACAGTATACTGTTTACAATTTCTCTATATTTTTATCTTATTTGTATTAAATGTAGAGTAAACTATTTTCAAAACTTTGACCAATAGAAATTTTATGATAAAATACGAAGTTCTTATACGTTAACTGTATGTTCGTCTGTCTCAGCCGCTTTGCTACGAAACTTCTAGAACGAATTAGTTCAATATTTGTTACTCATATGCTTGTCAAAGTAGGAGACCATCGAATTTTGAATTAGGGAAAAAGTATTGAACAAAACATCAAAACATAAGATCAACAGCGTATTAATAGCCCCTATTTTCTTAATAAAATACGACATTTACTAAAAAAAATCTCTTCTTTCGTCATTAATTTCTTGTTCAACGGATTTAGAGTCAAAGTAACTTATAAATTATTTTTCAACATTTTCATTTCTTCGCTCTGGTGGCGAAGTAAGGCGCGGCGTTAAGTTCCGCTAGTCAACACGCAATGCCTTCAGAATTCGAGGAAAAGCGTGGAGCGGAGTGTCTTAACATTAGACACCCTCTAAATTTCAACTTTCCACTATTATGTCTTGCCTCTCAACAGCGTATTAATAGCATTTATATTTTGATACAAATGTAAAAAACATGTGTTTCACATATTAAAATTCAGTATAAAAATTCGATTCGACGTAGCGGTATTTGAACCCGAACTTGTTATCTTAAACACGCCTAAGTCCCGCTACGCGTGAAATTTTCTACAGAATTTGGATGCGATCAAAATACTGATGTCTGATAGGTATAGATACCTATAATACTTTAAAATGCGTATTTAGATTTAAAAAATATCGATATGATTTTATTATATATTACAATTTTTTGAGGCCAGTCGTGGCGCAGCGGCACGAGATGTGACTGTAAAACCGACTGGTTGTGGGATCGAGGAAATGAAATATTTACTTAAATCTATATTTCTATTTCTTCGCTCTTAGTTCTGCCACTTAACACGCAATGCCTCCAGAATTCGGCAGAAAGTGGGGAACGGAGTGTCTTACTTTACGTTCCCTCTGCCTGCCCTGCTGTGTGCGGGGTACAGTGTGAAGCTGATTTATTTATTATATATAACAAATTTTAGACCCAGATCCTGGAATCGTATTCCAGGATTGGATTCGAATTGAACATATTCGAAAGAGAACTAAAGTTATCGACATAGCCCAAAGGATTAGTAGGCTGAAGTGGCAGTGGGCTGGTAACATTTGTCACAGAACCAAAGACTTTTGGGAGCGCGTTCTTGAGTGGAGACTTCTCCTCGGCAAGCCTCCAGCTCCTGCAGCAGCTGGATGCCAAGAGCTAAAGAACGAATTCAGTGGCGTGGGGTGGACAAGAACAGGCTGATGATAATGATGATGGGTATCGAATCTACAGCCTACGTCGTTTATATTCGACACCATTCACGGACAGACCAACAAAATAATATTTAAAATTCAATTGCTTTGTATTTCGCGAACTTTTTTTGGGTCGCTTACGGTACAATGCATGCCAAATATATTTTATTAGCGCCGCTTTACTGACGTTGACTTGTGGATGGATATCTCTGTCTATCTAAAGCTGATATTTTTTTAGTTAAATCTCAAAGGCTTTCTGTTTCAATTTTTTTATTTTTTTTTATATTTTCACGCTGTATCCCGCTTATAAAAGAGCTTGGCAAAGGGAACAAAGTTTTCTGATACTCTTTTTCAACACATCGTCCAATTTTTCGAGATATAGCGTGTTGAGTGACGGAGTTCAATGACGCACTTAGTTTTGTTATCAGGGTCAGGAAACGAAATTATACGTTCCCCCAAGCGAGAATCGAACCCACGAAATATAAATAAGATTTTAAGTAAAATGATAAGTAAATTTTATAATAAATTCGAATATTAAATATTTTTCTTTCAAACTTACGCTCTCTTATCAGACAACAACAGACTGGATTCGATCCCCACTCGGTGGACTGTTTAAATTTAAATTATTTTTATTTCCACACTGTATTAGCTAAAGCGCGGCGTTAAGCTCCGCCGCCCAACACGCAATGAGTCTCAACACTACGTTTCCTCTGCCACAAGGTAGACTTCTTATGTTTTTCAGCACTATTATCTGAATTGAAGTGCTGTTGTAGTTATGTCAATATAATATTGTATTTAAAACTCACGGTGGCCGGTCGTCGACCGCCTCTCTATATATGCAAATGACATTCTGCTGACATTCTGTGAAGGCATTCTGTGGCGATTTGAAAATTAAATAGTATTAGGTATAGCTGTGCATTGATGTTGGTTTGGGTTCATTTGAATACTTACTGTTTGGTTGAACTTTTAAATTGGTTCGTGTTTAGTTTGATATGTGGCTATTTCTTGTATTAAAATTGAGATGTATTTTTGTTTCTACAAAATATAGAGGCCGTCGTGGCGCAGCGGCACAAGCGTGTAAACGCGACGTTTGTGAGTTCGGTTCCCACTTAGGGAAATTAAATATTTGTTAATATATTAAATTATTTTATATTACATAAATTAATATTTTCATTTCCTCGCTCTGGCAAAGAGTTAAATTAGCGTTGAGTTCTGCGACTCAACACGCGTGTCTTAACACTAGGTTCCCAGGTAACAGCGTAAAGTGTGAGGTGAAAAAAAAGGTTTTTATACAGTGATTAATCATTTCTTTAAATTCAATAAGAATAATATATAACAATTTATATGTCTATTTTTAAATATGAAAAATGTATAATAATATTTAATATCAAACAGCTGACGACTATCAAAGATGACAATAAAAATAGAAGCATTTTATAGTTATGTAAAATTATTCATTTTTCAAGGGGCACAAAGTGTGACTGTAAAACCGACTGATTGTGGGTTCGATGCCCACTCGAGAAGATGAAATATTTACTTAAATTTATATTTCCACTTCTTCGCTCTGGTGCTGAGGACAAGCGCGGCGTTGGGTTCTGCCACTCAACACGCAATGCCTCCAGAATTCGGCAGAAAGTGGGGAACGGAGTGTCTTAAGATTAGGTTCCCTCTGCCTACCCTGTAGTGTGCGGTATACAGCATAATGCTGATTTTAACATATAACAATGTATATGTCTATTTGTAAAACTGCGAAATTATTATTAATATTTAATTTCAAACAGCTGACGACTATGAAAGATGACAATAAAAATAGAAGCATTTTATATAATAGTTATGTAAAATTATTCATTTTTTCGTACCATGTTAGCGCATAAAAACTAAAATAACAACCAAAAATTACCATTTCCATATACAATAATTTAGTATACGTAACCACTTATCCGCTTGCGTCCGAGGTGACCGCTGCGCTGCCCGACCGGGGAACCGGAGCGCTCGAGTACCCTCTGTTACCAAACGGAAGGTCTTATGAGTCACGCAATTACGACAAATGATACTTACTTTTTATAATACAGTAGGTACCTAAGACTTCAATGTCAAATGTACTCGTATAGTGCTTTTTACTTGGTTGTTTTTTATGGTTGTGAACTCTTCGCAGGATATCGTAGGTTTGATGTTTGAATAAAAAATGTTGTGTTATATAAGTGTTAGTTATTACGAGTGCAGTGGCGGTGGGTTAGTATCTGACTGTAAAAAGGATGATTGGGGCTTCGATTTTCAATAATTAAAATAAAAATGTTATATAATTGTACTATGAAAAAATATTTCTGTTTACGTTCCTTTTTTTTTTGCAACGTGAACCTAAACAAAATCACTATTTTCATCTTCTGAACAGTAAAAAAAATAATAAGTAAAAAATATATGTTACAAATAGAGCCAGATAGCCAAGTTTTCGTATAAACATTATAAATTCATATTTATTTTTCCCAAAATACTAAAACTTAAAAAAAAAAGCTTTAAAAAAAATCTAATTAGTTTTATTTACCTATCGTATGGATTAAACAAAAACTTTTTCCACGTGAAAACTTCCTAAAATCGTGGGAAAGTTCCATTAAAAACGGACGGAGAATAGAAACACAGCTTTTAGCGAAAACCGAGTATACGTAGCTTGAGTGTTCCTTCTATAGACAAATGAGATTCCATTTTATATACCTCTAACTAGAGAATGTACTTGACGTGAAAAGAGTATATTAAATAATTGCTGTATTTACTTGGTTTTCATGTAAACGCGATGAATGATGCAAGTGGATTCAAATTCAGTTATTTTTTGTGTGTCCGTTATGTGCGGGATACCACAGGAACCTAAAAACATAGTGTTAAGACTCTCCGTCCCCCATTAACCGCCGAATTCTCGAGACATTGCCTGTTTAGTGGCGAAAATCAACGCCGCAAAGGAAAATACTAAAATATTTCATTACCCCGAGTTCAAATCGAACCCACAACCATTTCGTTTACTGCGCCACCACCGCCTCAAATGAAACTAATAAATCAAATTTCTTAGCAACTAATATACATTCATAAGTTTCATAAAACTTTCTCCAGTGCTAAATACCTACGTAAATACCTACCTACGTAAATACTAGCGTCTACCCTAGACAGGTTATCGTAAGTGACTTTGGACGACCGCGATCGCGTTAAGCGGAACGAACATACATACATACATACATACATAAATACATACATACATACATGCTCTTATATACCAAAACTGCTTTATTATTGTTTCGTTCAGTATTTTTAACTCTTATACGTAGTTAAGACCTCTATTTGACCTACATTGTTTGTGGCATATGCAGCTTACTAATATGTTTTGGTTTTTTTGGTGATTGAGGTCGTCGTGTCGGGTTGTGGGTTCGATACTAGTTCAGGGGAATGACAATATTTTTATTATTCTCTGATGGACAAACCGCGCTAAATAAATCATTTTAAATACATTTGCCTCATTCATTTCCTGCATCATGAATAATACAGGAACGGAGAAAGAACCCAATCTTACATTGCTGGTTAAAACGTCACTACCACTGCGCCACGATGGTCTTAGATTGCATTTCCTACATATTACATATTTGGCACAATGTATTAATGGGAACGGAGTGTCCTAATACTAGGTTCCTAGGTTCTCTTTGCCCACCCTGCTATGTGCGGGATACAGCGTGAAACTTAACAAAAGAGATGTATATAAAAAAATAATATAATTTTGTTGTTAAGATCTACAATGTCTGGAAAACTGGGTGGAAGGTAGGTAAGGGGGTACGGAGTGTTTTAACTCTAGGCCCCCATTTGCCTATCGTTCTATGTGTGAACTACGCAATAGAAATTTTAACGCAACGTGACTCAAATCCACCTAGTCCCCCTAAGTACGTTTTTACTGGAAATACACATTATTTTTTTTAAAATATGCTTAAAAGAAATGTAAGTAATATATGTATATAGAAAAAGATATGTATAATTCACCATTAAGTGTTAACTATCATTAAATAACCACCTGTGGTTAGTAATTTACTAGATGGCTCAATCGACGTCAGCGGAAGCAACCGGTTCGATATCCGCACGAACGGAAGTCGATTTTCTATTAACGTTTGTTCCGCTCCGATTGGACCAGAGCAAAGTGTAGTGGTAAATGGATAATTTAAATCACTATTTTTGTTTCTTTTTTTTTAATAATCATTTCTTTGAAAGTACGTATCGACGATCAAAATCTTAATGATTATTGATGAGAATAACTAAATTGTAATACAAAAATCGTTTATATATATTTTTTTTTAGTTTCACGCTGTATCCCGCACAGAGTATTCGTGGCGCATCGGTACCAGTGTTTTTGTAAACGCGACAGGTTGTGAGTTCGATTTCCACTTGGGGAAATATTTAATATATTCGCTCTGGTCTGGACGAGGCAAAGTGCGGCAGAGTCCTGCCTAAAGTAGAGATTAAAGAACGAAGTGTCCTAAAATTTTTCCCTCTACTGATCCTGCCACACGCGGGATATAGCGTGAAACTGAAAAAAAAATGTTCTCAATATACGTCAATATAAAAAAAAGCGGAGTGACCGTGAAAAGTAAAACAGACCGCGTTATATATAGATCGCTGTCGGGTTATTCACTCCGTATTTACAATTAATTTGTTAGACGCTCTACATTCGTTATGTAGGTAGCTGTTTCCATTCCGTATGTATGTTTGTTTGTTTGTCTTTGTTTATTATACGATATTGTATCGTAGGAACTTAGGTATAACGAAAATGTTTTAGTTAGAATTTTATCTTATCTAGATTGCTTTGGAGCTAAATGTTATTTTTTCTGTTGTAAAGATTGAATGTTGTTGATATAACGTTCTTTAGTTTTAATTTTTGCTGCGACTCGGATGTAGCAGGGTAGGCAGAGGGAACCTAGTTTTAAGACACTCCGTTCCCCACTTTTACTTACAATTTTCGAAACATAGCGATGATGAGTCATGAGTGGCGGAACTCAATGTCGCGCTTTGTTTGCCAGACTCATAAAAATTAAAAATATTTAAATATATAACCTAGTAGGAATCGAACTCGCAACCAAGCAGATTTGATTTTGATGTTTTTTCTTTAATTTTTATTTTTTTTTCGAATGAACAACGAGTAAAAGTTCAGAAAACCTAAAACCAGGGCCTCCACGACTCTATGACCCTACTGTATGTTAGTACATACATATTTATTTTCGTCAAGGTATCAACCAGTCGTTGAGGTCAGTCGTGGCGCAGGGGCACAAAATGTGACTGCAAGACCAACTAGTTTTGGGTTCGATTTACACTCGAGGAAAATAAATATTTATTTACACTTACATTTTCATTTCTTCGCTCTGGTGTCGAGGCAAATCGCAGCGTTAAGTTCTGCCACTCACCAAGTAAAGCCTTCAGAACCCGGCAGAAAGTGGGGAACGGAGTCTCTTAACACTAGGTTACCCTCTGCCTCCCCTGCTGTGTCTGGGATACAGCGTGAGGCTGAAAAAAAAAGCTATCAACACATACTAGGCATCCATATCTCGAGATACATCACCAGTGTTTATATATTATATGACGTCGCTGAAAGAATTTTATGCCAACATAAATAGACGTCCATCACCCTACATTTCAAATAGTAAAACGATCTGTTTGTTTGTCCGTTAATTACGCAATAACCACTTCGGAGTGGCTTCTAAATATTAATACATTATATCCACACCTACTTTGTAAGAGGAAAAGGAGGGATTCTAGGGAGGGAGGGAGTTCTATTTTTTTTTCTTTTATCTACGTAAAGTTACGTCGATGGATACATAGTGAGATTTGTCTTAAAATATATATTAAACTTTTTTTTTGGATTAGTGTTAGAGTATTCTGTTGGTGAATATTTGGTTGCACTCTATCAATAGGAGTTTTTTAACTCTACGCTGTTTCTCGCACTTTAGACCTACCTTACCTAGATGAGGCGGAGGTAACTTTGGGAATCTAGTGTTAAGACACTCCGTTCTCATTAAAATCACTTTCCCGCGAATTCTGGAAGCATTGCGTGTTGACTGTTGATGAAATAATTTAAAAATATGAAAAAAGAAAAAAAAATAAAGTAAAAATAAGTAGAGTATTGTAACCAACTCGCGCTTGACCGGTTCGTTCATATTATAACATTTATTTCAAAGTCACGTTATCGCAAAGCTCAATGGTAATATTCATTATACCTTCAACATTTTAATGCTGTGTCAGCCGTAATCTGATAAAAGGCTTCCATTTTAATTACTTTCGATTTTGTAGGTGAAATCTGATTTATATTGTGTATAGCTATTATTGAGGTCGAGTCGCGTTGGCAGTGTTTTAATATAACGCGACGGTAGTGAGTTCGATTCCTACTCGAGGGAATGGACAATTTTTGGTTTCCTATTTTCCCGTATCACGATAAATTAAACGAAAAAAAAGGAGAAAAGAGTGTCTAAAACATTATCTTTCCTTTGCCTATCCTTCGCTATATGCGGGTTACAGCGTGTATTAAAAAAATATAACAAAAATGGTAAAAGAAATAAAATAATACTTACATATTAATATAGTATCATTTATTTAAGTTATTAAGTTTCTATATAGTCAAACGATACAGCGCGATTAAGTCATTTTGAAATTTGACAATTGTATACAGATTCAAGGCCAATGCTATAAAAAATATCAAGACTGGCTAGTTAAGTATAAACTTACGCATAGTATTTTACTAAGACAGGTAGTTGCTAAGAGGAAAAAGGAGCCAGTTCTGTTAAATTCTTTTTATTCTTGGTATTTAATAATTTGTGATAAAGTGATTGTATTACGACGGAGGGTATAGGTTCTATACCCACGTAGTCTATTTTGCACTGGAATATGTTAATTTACATAACCTTTTATATATTTAATAGTTTATGTATTAGTAACATATTAATAAATATTAATATTAACTTAGTTATATACTTTTCAAAGCGTAAAGATCCTCCATCGTCCAAAATACGATGAAAATTGTGGAAAGAATGTATTTTGAATAGGTTAGGTTCCCTAGGTTCCCTCTGTCTACTCTGCTATATGTGCGGGATACAGCGTGAAGCTTAAATAAAAATATACCCATCTGTGTACAAAAAATATGCAATTAAAATAAATTTGTAAATTTCGTTTTTAATATTTATTAATAATCCACGTAAACAAAATTTCTGGTCACAACTCATCGTTATTAATGGTCTTGACAAATAGACAGACGGACAACAATGTAATTCTATTTTTAACACTATTAAAGTGTTAATCCACAACTAGGAAAGAAATTAATATTTATTTAGAAAACCGACTCGGTCGGTTTCCAGGAGGCGCGGGTTCGAGTCCCGCTACGTTAAAATTTTTATACGTTTTCAAAATAAATAAAGTATTCCTATAACGATTCCATTTCCACCGTTCGAGATACGAAACCCTTAAAATATATATACTTATATAAAAAAAAAACATTAAATTATTTACATAAAAAATGCCTCAACATAAAATATATATAGCTATACTAAAACCCTGTCATTCGCGAAGGCGATAATTGCTGAAGGTTCGTTACGTTTGAGTCACCACGCCAGCTGACTCAGCGGTGAGCGGTGACTGAACCTTACAGGGGGGGTGGCGTGTCGTTTTTATGTTATATTTATGTATATAAAATATCATATTTTTATTTATTTTATTTGGTTTAGGGTAAGTTGTGGCTTTTAATTTATTTGAGGGGATTTTTTAGTTTCATCCTGTATCTGTAGGTAACCTGGGGACTTGTGTTAAAACACTTCGTTCCCATTAAGACATTTCTGTTCCTTATTTTTCGCCGAGGCATTGCGTGGTGAGTAGCGGAATTCAACGTTGCCCTGTGCCTCTTTAAAATGGTGTTGCTTCTTTAAAATAGTATAATATTTAAAAAAAAAATCATCTATCTTTTTAATGTTAAAATATCTGAAGATAGAGAGAAGAAATCTAATAAATTTATTATTAGAAAATAATACTATAAACTTATACATCCCCAGCCCTAAGTTGTGAAGAAATCAAAACAAGGAAATTCAGCAGAATTATTTTAGGTATTAATAAATAGTAAACTACTAATAAGTACTGAAATATGATAAACAAATATAAAATACCTACTTATAAAAGTTCAATGCTCCTAGTTACCCATGAGTACAAACGATGATTTGTGTTTAAGTAACGTTATTGACCGTAGCAGCGCAGTTGCGTTGTATTCAGTTTTACTCGATGTCTGTAGGTTTAAATCTACTAAAGGTATATGTTTATATTAATTCGATTACTGTTCATGAAAACGGCATCTCAAGGCCGCTCTCAAGATCAATAAAATAATCAAAGAACAATACGGGCGTAAGATATATTTTTGTTTTTTTATGAATAAGGTCTTAGTTTTTTTTACTTTGCCATTTATTCCACAATAAATAAAAAAAATCATATCAGCTTCACGCTGTATCCCGCACAGAGCAGGGTAGGCAGAGCGAACCTAGTGTTAAGACACTCCGTTCCCCACTTTCTGCCGAATTCTGGAGGCATTGCGTGTTGAGTGTCAGAACTCATCGCCGCGTCGAGGTCACATCGAGGTTAAGCCTCGATATCAGAGCGAAGAAATGGAAATATAAATTTAAGTAAATATTTCATTTCCTCAAGTCGGGATCGAACCCACAACCAGTCGATTTTACAGTCACACTTCGTGCCGCTGCGCCACGACTGGCCTCACTTTGCCATCTATTCCACAATAAATAATATTTAAATACTAACTCACTTTATAATCACGTTAAGTTACATTATAAATGGTCTATTTAATTTAAATGGAAGTTTCATTGGAAAATATGAATGAAACGTCGAGAATATTTGATCGTTTTAACGCTGTGAAAGGTCAAGGTCTTTGGCAGATCTACATGCGAATAAACAAACTTTCTTTGACTATGTTGTATATTTATAATTGTAGCGACTGGTGTTCCGCCCGCGGCTTCGCCCGCTTGGTCTATATTAATATAATATGTATATTGGTTTTTTTCTTGAGGCTTCGTCAATGTAATGTTATATAGCCTAGTATACAACACAAAAATGTTTTTTTTTATTCCAACCAGTATTTTCTTGTTCTATAAATTTACATATTAAATCATTCTTTACAATTAAAAACCGTATTAAAATCCGTTGTGTGGTATGAAAGATCAGTCTATATCGATGTAAAACCAGTTTTATATGTACGATGTTTAAAAAATTGAGACCAGTCGCGGCGCAGGGGCACAAAGTGTCACATGTGAAAATTTATGGGAAGTGGAGTGTCTTAACACTCCACTCTCCACTTCCCATACATACAGGGTAGGCTCTCTTTGTCTACCATGATACATGCGGGATACAGCGTGAAGTTGTAATAGACATACATATTACTATCGATAAATAAAACAAGTTAACACGATATAACGGGTTGAAATCCGACACGTATTACATATGGATATTGCTTTTACATCCCGGATGACACCGCCGATTGACTTTGGTGGAATAATTACACGTCAGATAGTTAAAGAGATTTTGGTTTTATATTTTGTGCTTTCTATATATGATAGTTAGTTATTTGAAAAAATACCTGTCAAAATCGTTTTTTTTAACTTGTCAAAGTGACTTTTTGCCGACTTTTTTGTTGATCGAATAATTAAGTTAAAAAAAACAAAAAAGGTTTTAAGGTAGTTTTAAAACCTAAATTGTTTTTTTTATTTCACAATGTATTCCGAGTAAGCAGTGAGGACCTAGTGTTTAGACATGTTCTCGTCTTTCCGTCCATATTCGGAACACCGAGTGCTGAATGGCGAAACTTAACGCCGCTTATTAGTATACTATGAAATATTATATTTATAAAATAAAATAGATTTTCCCATAAAAATAATTGTAGTTCTTATGCCCTGCCCTAAAAAAATGTATGTATGTATGTAAACAAACATACAGTAATACGCAGTTAATAATTACATATTTATGCTGAATAATAAGGATGTAACGATATTAAATTATACGTATTGTTTATTTTCATTATTTCCTGCTGGGGAATTACCGTGAATCGCAATTTAAATTAAGTTAGTATTATCTATGCAAATACACAGACTGACATACATATATCAATAGAAGAGGTCAATGTCAAATTTAATGTAAAATTATATAATGATAAAGATATTATGATAAAAGAATATTTGATAATTATTTCTTTTGTAATATCTTTATAGTTATTCTTAATAATTATTAAAGACATACTTATTTAGAAAACGTATAAAAATTTGAACGTAGCGGGACTCGAACCCGCGCTTACTGGAAACCGACCAGGTGTGAGTGACCGACCTAAGTGTGGAATATCACTTTAAAAATGTTAATATCCTAGCTAGTTTAAATCTGTTGAATCCAATTGAATGTTGGGTGCTGGAACTTAACGTTGCACTTTGTTTTTTTTTTGTTTATTGCAAAAAATACCCTACTTTTTTGTTTTGTTGCTTCACGCTGTATCCCGCACATAACAGAATAGTAAGAGAATACCTGGAAGGCTAGTGTTAAGATATTTCCTTTCCCCACTTTCCGCCGAATTTTGGAGGCTTTCCATGTTGAGCACCGCACTGTTTACAGTTCCACGTTGGTGCACCTGCGCCACGACTAATTTCTTAAAAATTATATAAATATTGCGTTTCAGTCTTAAAGTGACCTAAGGTTAGTCGTGACAAGGAAAATAACGGCTGTTAAGTAATGATTCACCACCAGTCAGGTGCAACGCAAATAGTATTGTTAGTCATCTTAAACCAATCTATACATATAAATAATAAAATTGATGTTGATCTGTCCGTTTGTTCACGTATAAAAATAATCACAAATTATAAGTAATATTTTAAAATTTAAGCTTACCGTTGCTCACAGAGGCAAAGTCTGACTAGTAGGCTCATGGGTAAATTTCCCACCTTTGGCAAGACAATGTATGGCGTTGAGTACCGCTTTTCAGCGCGTAATATTTTTCAAAATGGATAAAAAGTAGGGAACGGAATGTATTAGGTTCCTTATGTCCACCCTACTATATATAGAATAAAGCGTGACGCTATAGGTGTATATGTATACAGTAGTAGTTAAGTAATTTCGTATATTGTCGGTCTGTCGGTGACGTTCAATCGCCTAACATCCGCATCGAGCAAGTGCCAGTGATTGCGTTTGTTACTTTTATTACATTTGATAATACAGGCTATACTGATTTGAGATAAGCTGTAATAAAACTGATAGAGTTTAGGGTTGTTAAAACATGTTTTAGTAGTTTCTTATAATTTGGGTTAGTTAAGTTTTTTGGTGCAGGAGTTTTGACGGTGGTTATGGGTTGAAATCTCAGCTTAAATTGAATTAGGTTAGGTTATTATCGTGTTAAAGATTTTCGGTTTGCAACGTTCAGATGCGACGTTAGTATCCGGTGCAAACTTACTTTTTTCTGTTTCGTAGAGTGTACTATACAATCTGAATCTGACCCACGGCCCCACAACTTTTATAAATAATATTTTTTTTTTTTGAGGCCATTCGTGGCGCAGCGGCACAAAGTGTGACTGTAAAACCGACTGGTTGTGGGTTCGATCCCCACTCGAGGAGATGAAATATTTACTTAAATTTATATTCGCTCGCTCTGGTGTCCAGGCAAAGCGCGGCGTTGAGTTCTGCCACTCAACTCGCAATGCCTCCAGAATTCGGCAGAAAGTGAGGAACGGAGTGTCTTAACACTAGGTTCCCTCTGCCTACCCTGCTGTGTGCGGGATACAGCGTGAAGCTGATTTATTTTTTTGATTTATTCTTAAGTAATCAGCAATAGTTCGAGCTAGCCCTGGCTTATCGTATAGTCTATTTTTAGCCTAAATTATTAGTCCATTAACTTCATAATTGCCGATCGGCTTACGATCTTGACCTCGAATAGTTTGACACGTAATTGCTATTAAGTATTTATGGTTCTATTTGGAACCTGAAAAAGCAACTGTTTCCCCACTTGATACAAATGAGTTACTATTTCTTAATATATTCATTTCTTCGCTCTGGCACCAAGGCAAAAATTTGGCGTTAAGTTCCGCCACTCAGCACGCTATGCGTAGAAAAATTCGGTGGAAAGTGGGGAACGGAGTGTCTTTACACTAGGTTCCCCTTTGCCTACCTTGCAGTATGCAGGATACAGCTAGAACCGTATTAAAAAAAAATAACTGTTGTCGTAACTATAATTTGTCGTTGGTAAAGAAACAGGTATACGTTGTTACTTAATCTGGACTAGCTTCCATAGGTTGTTGTCATATGTTATTGCTTTAGTTTATATTGTTTTCTTTTTCAGAATTTGTCTAAGTTTCGGATATAGTAATAAAAGGGAGAAAGATTTTTTTTGTGTTTCCTACTTTTTCAAGTTTCGCCATCAGCTATCGATCAAGATATACATTTATCATCTTCATCCGTGCTGTGTGTCTCGCACAAGATAATTCTGATATTAAATATAAATCGAGGAAGTTGACATTTTGAATACTAATACATACTCACAAAACGTAATTTTGGATTATCATCTTATAGTGCGGAATGGTTATCAACTGGATTCTGTGATGTCGCAGTCATCCAGACTATCTGTGGACGTACAGTTCTTTTGAGCTGAATACGGAATACAGCAGGTCAGGTTAGGGTCTAAGACATAAATGCTTACCAGGTCCAGGAAATGAAAATAAATCATCATCCCAAGTTAGGATCGGACATCGATTTCGATTATTTAATATATATATCTACATACATATGTTTTTAGTAGTTTCTAACAACAAGTCGTTCCCCACCAGGCCCGGGCAAACGGAACACGGGCACGGGGCGCTGGCGTACGGCGGCAAGCAGGCGGGCGTGGCGCCGGCGCGACCCGCCGCGCCCTACGCCGCGCCCTTCTCGCCCGCGCTGCGGCTGCAGCCCGGGTATGGATCGGCGGCGTTGTCTTATAGGTTTGTTTGTTCATTTTTATATATATATTTACTTAAATTTGGTGGAGAGCTTAGAGAAGAGACACTTTCTGATTGTTGTCTCACGGGGTATGCCTAAGACACTTCTTACCGCCAGACCAGTTTTTGTGCTTGTTGAGTGTGGGAACTTAATGCTGCGGTTTGTCTAAGTACCAGTAAATAAAATTAATTTATTCCCCCGGGTGGAAATCGAACTCACAACCATTGCGTTTACAGTCCAGACGCTGAGGCATTGCGCCTTGATGTCTATTGTTTTTTATTCGTTTATGTCATACATTTCATTTGTCACTTAATGAATTATTTTCGTATCCTCGCTGTGTTAAAAAGATAAATCACAGCGTTGAGTTCAGCCACTCAACACACTATGTTTCGAAAATTGAACGGAAATTGAGAATAGAGTGTCTTAACATCACGTTCCCTCTACCCTGCCATATGAGGGATGCTGTATCTCTTATTTTCCCTCACGATTAAAAAATAAATACTAAGTAAAATCCCAGTCCACACACATATATTATGTATATATAAAAAGATGTATGTACGACTGTACAACTATATCTACTGTACATTACAATACACGTGGGAACATCTGATAAGCATAATGAATACTGTGAAGTTGTTTACGTTGACGTTTTACCCACGCGCTACAATGTCCCGGGAAATAATTAACGTCGTTTGTTCTATACATACATACATACATATGCGTTTTGTATGTTTGTCTGTTTGTTTGTGTGTAATCGTTTGTTTAGGATAGGAACATTTGGTGTTCCTATCCTAAACAAACTTTGACTATTTTATTAATTGTCTTATTACTGGGTTCCCTCTGCCTATCCTTCAGTATGCGGGATACAGCGTGAAGCTGATTTAATAAAATTGTAAAATGTCTATGACCATTCCTTTGAAGAATTTGAATCTGTAACCATTGAATAATAAAAGTTGTAATTGCATCTCGAATACATATATTATACGCATTTCATATAGTAACATCTTGCTTTTCAAATCTAGTTTTAAGACTCCATGCTCTACTTCAAACTCATTTTTCAAGGCACTGCGTATTGGGTGGCGGAACATAACCCAGAGCTGTATCTATCGGAGCAGGAATAGAAAATAATTTAAATATAATTAAGTATACTAAGTGATAATGGAACCCACAACCTTACAATCAGACGCTGTCCACTACACCACGACGGCCTCTCAAGTCCTTTCATAGTACTTATTTGAAATTATTTAATTATATTAACAAAACAAATTAAATATAAATATATAATATGAATAAAATATTTTAATTAAAAATCCACTCCACTAGCGACGAGGGCGTCTCTATGTTAGTTCATTGTTTTTTATCAATAAAAATGTCATGTCCATCAATGAAAGCTTATTGCTCTCGTCTGTGCTCGAATACATAAACATTCCATTATATTAATCGAAGATTAAAAAAAAACAGTTGGGGCCAGTCGTGGCGCAGGGCCGCAAAGGTGGAACTGTAAAAACGACGGTTGTGGGTTTGATTCCTCGTTCTGTAAAAAAAAAACGTGGCCTTTAAGTTCCTTCACTCCACACGCAATATAGAAATCGGAAAGTGGGAAACGGAAGTGTCTTAATGGGAAAGGAGTGTAGCTATTCTAGGTTAAGCAGAAAGAACCTAGTGTAAAGACACTCCGTTCTCCATATTCCGTCTAATTTTTGAGACTGTATTGAGTTGCAAAATTTAACTATTCGCTTTGTCTGCCAGATTGAGATCAGGAAAGGAATAATTTAAATATTCACAAGAAAGGAGATCACATCTACATTTATTATGTTTATTCTATTAAATTTAATAAATTACACTTAGATATATAAAATATTAAAAAGCCACGTTTCACCAAAAGAACTCGAAGCTACACTTACCTTAAGAGTTCTAGTTGCCATTTAACTAACCTTTATAAAGAAAAGAAGGCCAAAAACGAAAAGTAAAAAAGGGAGGGGGTAAAATAACTTTTATCTTATTAGACCAAAGCAGCGCCTGTTGTCGTCGCTGATAAGGGAATCGCTACCGTCTCTCCTTTTAAGTATCTATTATAAGATTTGATGGCGTTTTTAATGTATTCTAGAGATATTTCCACTCTACTCTACCACCACCACCACCACTACCACCACCTACGTACCACCTACCTACTATTAAGAGTATGGCTTGTTATAACTAGATTATAATAATGAAGGAGAACTGCCTTCCGAGACAATAGTAGCTTCTTCTAAGACTGACACTTTTAACATTTCTATTTGACTTTTTTTCCGCCGAATTCAAAAGGCATTGTATGTGACACTAGAGCGAAGAAATGAATATTAAATATTTTATTTCTTCGAATCGGAATCGAATCCACGACCTGTCGCGTTTACAGTCATATTTTGTGCCACTGCGCCACCACTGCCCACTATGTATCTTGACGATTCAAAAGTGCTGGTAATGTCCTAATTGAATAAACAATATTTTTATTTTAATTTTAAATTAAGTTTACACTACAATAACAAAAAAAATATTGAGTGTACAAATCACCCAAGTTTTCTATCTACACCTAAAAGCACAAACATGTACAGGTAAACACATAACCTCCTTTCTAGTTAATCAGGTAAAAATATGTCGATACAACCGCACACGGCTTCGTATCCGGGGCCTGTGGTATGTAAGATGAAACTGATTTTGTTACGTGCGAAATAAGAAAATGCTCACATACTGTGCTGAGTTTTTTTTGATGTGGTTTTCCTTTACATAGAAAATTTATTGTGTTTTTTTTATAAAAATGGCGGTATGTAGGCACAGATAATAAATAACTGTTTTTTTTAATTTAGGACGTTGCTGAATGTTATGTTATGTTTATAATTTTATAAATTTTAAGTAGGTACCTAACAGTAAATATGTCTATGATTTTCTTTTTACTTTCATGCTGTATCCTGTATCCCGCATATAGCTGAGTAGGGGGGTAAGGGAACCTGGGAACCTTGTATTAAGACTTTGATTGTGGAGGCTTTACGTTTTGACTAGCGGAACTCAACGCCGCGTCTCGTTACCAGAACAAGGAATTAAACATATTAAATTATTTTATTTCATTTTTCTTCAAGTTGAAATCGAATCCGTTGCGTTTGCAATTTCAAGCTCCTGCGCCACGACTATCCTCAAATTCAGAATTGAGACTATAGTCTTATAAATTTTATATCCAAAAAATATAAACGGAAAATGGAGAACGGAGTGTTTTACCATTATGTCTTTTTTAATCTGCGCGATGAAAAAAAAAGCAAAAATATCCCAAGAAACTTAAATATAATCATCTAAATACACAAAACTAACTATGGACATCCTCTTTCGCAACTGCTCCGGTTGGCTCCGCGCCAGCTTTTGTTTTTATTTTCATTGTCTACTCCACTCGGACTGGTGGCGCTTTGGCAGCTTCTAGATGCTGCATTGTATTTGGGCCCTAGGGTTTTGTGTTGTATGCCTTTCTCTTATACCACTGAGTCACAGGGGTGTTAAACTTAACGTTTATTTTTCTATTATATTTATACATATCAACATAAATTCTTTCTTTATTGGTGTTAAATGTAGTACTCCAATTTCATCGGAGAAAAATTTAGATTTATATCAAAAGAAGTAAACTGATTGATATATTAGTAGGTTTTTTGTCTAACTGTCAAATGAGGGGAAAAAAAATACGCTACTTCAGTAAACTTCAAGATGGCATATCTTGAAGTTTACTGAAGTACTCATTTTAAAGAAATGATTTAAGATGAAACAATTTACTTTGTAATATTTTATTTGCTTCACGCTGTATTCCATACATAGCACGGTAGGCAGAGAGAAACTAGTGTTAAGACACTCCATTCTCATAAAGACACTTTCGTTGTCCACTTTTGGTTAAATTTTGTTAGCGCTGCCTGTTCAGCGACGGAACTCAATGCCGCGCTTAAACGAGGCAATAGTTACCAGGAGCAAGAAGCGTAGAAATGAAAATGAAAATATTAAATACTTAATTTCCTCGACCGGGAACCAAACCCACAACCTGTTGCTTTTATAGTCACATGCATGTGATACTATGTAATAATAACGTTACGCACTAAATACAATGCTTAAATCCATTCAGCGATGTATTTTCGAGCACGTGGTCGGTGCGGGCGAGGAATTACAATAAAAATCCAGCCTGCGCTACCGTTGTGTTACCCCCCGCAACCTTGGCCTTCCCCCCTCCCCTTCCCGTCCTCCTCCTCCTCCTTCTCCTTCCCTCCACCCACCTCCCGCCACGTCTCGAGATGAAATGTGAAATCACGTGTGATGCTCCTAATTTAGATTATTTTTAACCTGTTTTCTTTCTGTAGGTAGTACAGTGGTTGTTTTTTAACTCGTTGTAGGGATATTGTGGTTGTTTTATTTTAGTTGTGGATTTTTTAACTGTTTGTCGAGAAGTGGGTTCGTGTGTTTGGCGTTTATGTATGGTTTTGTACGTTTGTGAGTGTAATAGGTTGGTTTTAATGTTTCTTTCTTTTTGTAATTAATAGATAATAAATACTTGCTGAAAATGTATGTAGGTTAGGAAGTGTAGGGGAACAGGAGCTTTGATAAATTCTCTATGATTTGTCAAAACTCCTATGAGAAAGGAAGACAAAGGAGAAAAATGGTTGGCCATTTTCATAATGATAATAAATATGGTGATAAATATTAAACAGACATTTTATAATCATTACCTTATCGAAACACTTGCGATAATTATATTCTTAAATATAATATATAAAACTTCTCTGTTACGGAATAGCTGACAGACAAAACGCATGCTAGTCTTCGAAAGTTAAAATTTGCCATATAGGTTAGGTAGGTCAGGGAGAGTAGGGAAGTATGGAGGAAGGTAGCAGCAGTATTTCCCGAAATTACTACAGGAACGGGAAAATGTGGAATTTTCCAGTCTTCGTCTATAAGTCTACGCAAACAAAGTCGCGTGCGACAAATATATTTTTTATTTAATGTATTTTTTATTATTTTCCCTGTAAAGTTGATAAGTAAATATCAACTCTCTTCGTTCCTCACTTTCCAACTGAATACGAGTTAGTCCAGTTAGGCCACATACTTAAGAATATTCAATTTCCTTTTATAAGTTTGAACCAATAAACACCGTTCTAATATACAGAGCCAGTCAGGCGTATTCTAATGTCACTACGATTATCGACATCGCACACATAAGTACAAGATTGTGAATTTATGATAAAATATACAATATCTATATTAGAATTCCTTCGAGTTTATATTAAACCTCAAAAATGTCTTTTTCTATTGCGTTTGACGAACATTGACACGATGGAGCGTAACAACCTGCCAGACACATTTATTTTTGGTATTATTTATGTATATATATGAGGCCAGTCGTGGCGCTGCGGCACGAAGTATGACTGTAAAACCGATTGGTTGTGGGTTCGATCCCCACTCGAGATTTGTTCGCTCTGGTGTCGAGACAAAGCGCGGCGTTGAGTTCTGCCACTCAACACGCAATGCTTCCAGAATTAGGCAGAAAGTGGGGAACGGAGTGTCTTAACACTAGGTTCCCTCTGCCTACTCGGATGTGTGCGGGTTACATCATGAAGCTGATTATACAAATATATAATATAGTTAGGTATAGTACGATACTATGTCGTCATGCCAGAGCGAAGCAATGAAAATTTTAATAAATAATAATTCGCTCCCGGAATCGAACCCACAACCGTCGCGTTACAGTCGCACCCTGCGCCACGACGGCCTCAGCCAGTACATATAAATATGAACCTTGACCTAACGCTTATACTTACTACAACCACGTTCAATCAGTCGCGCCACAAATACCGACGTGACAACAATTTACTTCAAGGAAGTTATACAATCTATTATCTGTCTTAATTCCTTGAAGTCATTATTATGAGCTTAGTCATTTATTTATATAACTAGTACTAGCTAGTTCCTGCGTCGTTGCTTGTGTCAATTAGAAATAACTAATAGTAAAAATAAATAAATAAATCGAATTCACGCTGCACGCACACTGCAGGGTAGGCAGAGGGAACCTGGTTTTAAGACACTTCGTTCCCCCGAATTCTGGAGGCATTACGTGTTGAGTGGCAGAACTCAACGCTGCGGTTGTCCTCGACACCAGAACGAAGAAATGTAAACATAAATTAAAGTAAATATTTCATCTCCTTGAGTGGGGATCGAACCGACAACCAGTCGGTTGGCTACTGACTGGCCTATACCTAATAGTATATATAAGTTTTACACACCGTATTTTAAGTACCGGTGGTAGTTTTATTCAGTAGTGAGAATAATGGGCTACAACGAAACAGCTAATATCATATAATATAGCCTATACAACTTTTTTCTGTAAATGGGCTATCCAACACAAAAATATATTTTCAATTTTGGGTTCTGTTTAAATTTACGATGTAAACAGTATATCGTACAAAATAGGGTAAGCAGAGGGAACCTGGGTACCTAATGAAAAGACACTCCATTCCCCTCTTTCCTGGAAGCTTTCTTCAGCTTTATTCTAATATTAAAAAATAAATAAATAAATCAGCTTCACGCTGTATCCCGCACACAGCAGGGTAGGCAGAGGGAACCTAGTGTTAAGACACTCCGTTCCCCACTTTCTGCCGAATTCTGGAGGCATTGCGTGTTGAGTG
>DWQW01002647.1:0-25824 GCA_018249695.1 Heliconius erato demophoon | reverse complement strand
CCGATATTGAAGAAACAGCCCTTCCATTGTCACCCTTTGTAATTTACTGCTACCTTGCGATATCAATGGAGACAGACTATTGAAATTCCATTTGGCGTTATTAAAATTTGTCGACGTTATTCGATGGGATCGTAATTCATATTAAGTTCATGATATTTAAGGACCAGTCGTGGCGCACGGAGTGTCATAATTCTAGGTTCCCTCTTTCTACTCTGCGTGAAGCTGAAACCAAAAATTATGGGCATGGGTTGTAAAATGATATATATTATATTATAATAGTATTTGACATGTCATAGATTTTTATACATATCGAACTTATTTTTTTTTTTAGCTTCAAGCTGTGGATTCAGAATGTATACTAGTATAGAAATTTTCCACCTTCGCTTTTATTATTATGAATTTGTATTTAATTTCGTTTAATATTTAAAATCGAAACGGCTCTGAACATAGAAAGCGTGTCGTTAAATTACTTTTTACTATTCTTAAACTTTTTATTTCATCGCTCCAATTCTCAAGCGGTTTCAATTTCTATAACAAACTTTTATAAAAATGCTGTTACCATGACATAATTCGAGACAGAAACAAAAAAAGCTCCTAAGAAATATCATCTTTGGGAGTAAAGTTTCCGGGAGATGGAAACTTACGATATTTTACTGTTTTTACGAAGCTCCTATCTTAAGAGGTTGCTCTCGTTCCATTTATCAAAAGTTATCAGGGCTTTATATATAAGTAGTATACATGGATATTTTTATAGCGTATTTAATTTTAAGATACTTTTTTTAAGATACTTACTTTTAACTATTGTTAAAATCATCATAACAAATATATTTTTTACTTTATTAGTTATATGAATTTGTTGGTACAAATTTATGAAATTTGGCAAAGAATGAGAACTTGCTATTACAAATAAAAGAAAAAATCTGAATAATGGGAATTTATAATATTACAGATAAAAATTATTATAAGGTTATAACTGTAATTAATTTCATACAAAATGAGTGCATTCGCAAATTCATAAGTTTATTAATAATAATTTTAAATTCGTCAAATTTTATAAGTTGTACTTTCCGCCAACCTACAACCCTGAAATCGGTACGAAACTATCGGTAGGCGTGTCTGACTCGCACTTGACTAGTTTTTGCTTTTATTATTTTATATTATTAAATTTTACAGTAATTCTTGGTCACGGGTAGACTGAGGTGGCATCCGTCTGTCAGTTGACATAATTATTATATCCAACTACCGCCAATGATTTTAATTGCCTTAAGCACTGCTTTGAATTCTTGCAGAATAAGCTGACTGTATAATGATCTTGTCTTCTGGTGTAATGGGTTTGAGAATTCAAAGTTCTTAAGGGTGGGTCCCAGATTTAGAAAGTTTCCAAGCATCTTCTCCTTCTCCTCCTTCACCCTAATACTGATGCTGTTCTTTGTTTGCCGGTATATGATAAGGCATAGACACAATCTAGTCTTTACGTCTGCACACTGCAAAGAAGTATTATTTTCACTGGTCTCAAGAATTGGTTTATTTTCGTAGGCTTGTATATGGCTTTTATGGAAGTTCTTATTAAGATGTTGTTAATGATGTTTGATCTGACTCCCTTTTCATATTGAACAAGTGCCGGCCGGCTGCGTATCTATTGTAAGTGGTTGTGGGGTGTGTGGTGGTGTCAGTCTTCTGACAACGCTAGCGTCCAGGCTTAGTTTGATTTCCAAAAATTTACGTATTAAATATACGCGATTAATCCGGCTAAAGGGTTAAATTGAAAAAGATTTTATATATTTTTTATTTGATGATTTTTCCACATTATTGTCAGGGTATTTTATTATAAAATAATTTTGGAGGACGAAATCCAACGCATTACCACGACATGTAAAAAAAATGTTGCAAAATTATTTTTATTGAATTTATTGTTTGTTTCGAATTTAAGATAAATGATGTTAAAAAAATATTCCACACTATTGTTATCATGACTTTATCCTACAATTTAGTTCAAGGGGCTCGGGTAGGGATTTTAGTAGGGCCGATAAAGACACGTGTATTCAACAAACTTTTCAGCCTGTCTTTAAAACTAAGTCTAAATTTTGGTTACATACTACATACTAATATCACTAAAACAAATAAAATACAAGAAGTATACAAGAGTAGCATCAAGATTGAAATTTAAAATCCACCACCCAACGAAAGTGGAGAACGAAGTGTCTAAAACCAAGTGTCTGTCTTGTTAGGTTCCCGCTGCCTACCCTGCTACATGCTACATAATATGTAGCATATTATGTACAATAAAATGATCGCTGTCTGTACATGGAAGATATATAAAAAAAAATATCTGTCGATGTAATAGAACTCGAATAATATTTTTTAAATATTGGTCTGTTTGCCAGTTTGCAGACAAACAAACATGTCTTGATTTTGCATGCTAATTTCAGAAACCGCTTAACCGATTTAAAAATTTTCATGATTGCGTTTTGGCAAACTTCCCTTAACATTTAGTGTTTGTTTTATTTAAATCGGTTAATAAATAAAAAAAATATATATAAAATATTTTGTTTAACAAAATAGCTACAACGAAATAGCTTCAAATGTTGTTCAAAATGTATGGATATTATCTTTTAAATGATTATGTCATTAGAGCACCAAAATAGTCCAGATTAGTAAACAAATCATTGTGTAGTTCATGATGCCGACGCCTCGAGCTGGTCGCTAGTCTAAAATAAAATAAAAATAGTGTGATCACCAAGTATTGGCACAATGTTATGTGGCTCATTGCTAAGCATTTATAAACTAAAATACAATATAAAATAAAAACAGAAAAAACGTAACTATTAAAACTCAATGAAACGTCAGCCCGAGCTACATTTGATTTACAACATCTATAAAATGGACTTCCGATAGGGTACTAATGGTACTCTAAGTCGACTGAAAGGCCGGAGACATTCCTCTATCGATCTCTTACCTCTAATATGGCGCATTTATCATGTTTTATGAGTTGGATTTAAGTTGATGAAATAAGCTATAGTCGCTGTAAGGAAGCCGTGAATTGTCTTATCGTCTTGTGTAGTTTAGCTTATTATTTCAACATTTTATGGTTGGCTACTGTAATGCTTGAGGAATTTAAATATATAATAGGGAGAGCTGTACAACTTTTTATATAGAATATCATAATTACTTTTTCATAAGGTTTAAAGAATCGATTAAACATTTTTAAGTTGCCTTATATAATAAAGCGCAGGTTAAATTTTATTACTTAATATTATGTACATTTTATATTATTGCCTTACTTTTTGCATCGTCGTTTCAGTTAAACTTCCATTATAGCATTCTGCAATTTGTGTGCATTTTTAGAAGGCTTGTGTTGAACCACACCTTTTTATTTATTTTTTTATACAGAAAAAAATAACTAAATAAGACAGGGACCTAAGAATGTCTCCCACATCCATAATGTCACTTTTAAGTATAGAAAAATGTAGTAGTATAGAAAAATCTGTGGTCATAGAAAAAAAATACTTTACACACGTCAAACTATATTTATTGCGCAATATAATAATAGTAATATGCACTACGTACCTCAATAAACACGACAGCAATTATAAAATATTAAAAATTAAAAAACGTGCGCCGCAGCCAAAGCACACGTTTTAGATTTCATTTGATAAATGATACTGCCTTAATGAAAAATTGCGGCATACATGTTATTAGCCTCTTGCATTTGACCCATGAACGCACGAGATATTCCATTCACGTCAAATTTAAATATATTTTCGAAAAATGGTTTAACTCTCCCATCTGGGCAAGTCTCCCGGTTCTCCCCTACATATAATCATTTGTTTTCCCGACTTGGTTAGTTAAGAGTGAGTTTTAGTTCTTTTATTTCACTCACAATGTCACTAAAATATATTTAAAGTGAATATTTCGATCAATTGTCCTTACTTGAGTTAGTAATGGAAGTTTGAAATATATTAAGAAACTTTAAATAATAGGCAAGTCTAATTACTTTTACTGAATCAAAATAAGTAATAAAGACGACGAAGGCAAAGCTTTTGTCGAAATTTATTTCAAACAATTGTTCTGTTTTGTAAATGAAATTTTATACGGCCCATCTTTAGTACGACGAACTATACGATTACGTGCTATAAATCTTTTACTTGTCATAAACGATAGTTAAGATATGTATTGAAATAAGGGAGGATAACCAATATTATACCGGCGCCTAAATTAGACCGATGCTATATCAATTAACTTAATTTTATTTTTCTGGCAACACCACAAGAGCCGAGGGTAGCGCCACCAAAGCTCCAGCATTTTGTATTGACGTCGAACTCCAATATGCACAAAAATAATACTTGTACACTACAAATTATTTTTGTAATGTACGGGTAATATTTTTGTGCATATTGGCTAAGAACATTGTTTTAGGTGAAGGTAAGTTACAATTTCCTATATACAATTTCCTTGCTTATGTAATAGTTAAAATATTACATAAGGAAGCACATTTTATATTGTTTAATGTGCTAGTAAAATTATACAAATCTTTAAAAATTATGTTTTAATTTTTTGTGGCGAATCGTACGACTACCAAGGTCTGTATATTGGACCACCCACAGGTTTCTCAATTGTACCGGTCCAATATATGCAACTACTTTTTTAGTAATTCAAATTATTTTTTATGTTTTTAGATGGCAGATGCTAAAGATAAAAGTAAAAAAGAAGAGTTAGAAAAGGCTCTGTCTGCTAAGACAATAACAAATGCATTTCCCCGAGTGGGAACTGAATCCACAACTGTCGCGTTTGGTAAGTACTCGTGCACGGTAAGCGCAGTTTTCCCGCATAAACTCCGATCCTGATCCTAAATTTTGACATCTCGGTGTATTTACCATTATACAAATTACATTATACATTTACAAAACTAAAGATTTAGTAAACAGTTCAGTAAACAGTACAGTTGTATAAAATAAGTTTTATAGCAATTAGCAAAATCGTCGAACTAAGTACTATAAATTGACATAACTTTTTTTTATTTCTGAACTGATTGTAATAAAACAACCCCTATAAGATAACGGAAGCTTGCCAGCATCCAATAGTGAAAATCATATTTAAAACTGTTAAGCTAATTCTGAGATTAGTGATAACGCTAAACGCTCAGACAAAGAGACAGAAATTTTAAAAATCATTGTTTTTAAGTCTTACTACATTAGCAAAGGTCCCCAACAACATTATTTTATATATCTTCCATGTACAGATACCGATCCGTTACAATTTTATTCTAAGTATAGATTAAATATTTTTGTATTAAATACGACAATTTTTGCAAATAAAATCAAATAAAATCCCGAAAGATTTAAATTACGATTCATCTAGTGTATATAACCATACTCCAATTATCCTTGTTAAGTAAAGGGTAAACTTAAATAATATTAAATATAAATTCCCAAAATTAAAGCAGACGAAGCCGCGCGGGGACTGCTAGTGTAATATAAAGGCACAGTTTCTACGATGTTAAGATTTATTATATATAAAAGTATAAAAAAACCACGAACCTTTTACTCCAGCCTACATTATTCTAAATAAATGGTTGAATGTATAAAATAACCCTAGGGAGTCTAGACACTCTTCAGTATAATGGTCAGGCTAGGTTTAATTCACTTCTTATGTTAGCTTCAACACGAAGCTGTGTAATCCTAGGTCTTTTTACATTGAATAGAATATTCTCAAGATTTTCAACTAAGTGCCCGATTCCTAAGAAGATGAGTAAGATGAAAATATAATAATTATAATGTTATTACTTTATGTAAATATGATAATATAATATAATGTCTAAATTTGGTTGTAAAATGAATAGTAAAGATAGTGCTATATAGAGGAAGCTGGCTGGATGGCTCAGTTATACTAAGATTAGAATATAGCATAAAATCATTTCTGCTCTCAAAGAATAAAAAGGGTGTCAACCGCAATACATAAGAAAATTATCACAACTATATAATGCATGAAAAAAATATTAAAATACGAATCTTAAGATATAAATTCAGATGTAAAGGAAATTGTACCTAAACATTTAGATTTATAGCAATATATTTCAAGGTTTTATTTCAACAAAGTTTTATTATCTCCGAAAAACTTAAGAATTGTGTTAACTCGCCTTCAAGTCTATCTATGTTGTATGTCTACGGAATTTTATTTAGAAACTAGCGCCCGTTTGAAATATACAAATGTTTATTTTTTCCTAAATCGGTATTTATTAAAATATAAATTTATTATAATTTATTACAAATAATAATTTATAAGCAATATCAAAGAATAAAACATTGAAAACTAAAGATTTAACTAATTTATTAAAAGAGTTGTATAAAATAACTTTGTTAGGAAATAGCAATTTTGTACAACAACATACTTTCAATGAATATAATATCAAAATAGCCTTTATGTTGCTTCACAACCCGTTCTATTTTTCAGTGTTAGTCCCATAATAATCGGTTCAGCTGGTCCGGAGGTTAGCCCGGATAAACAAAAAGACAGACAGACAAAAATGATAAAAATTTTTAACAGCCTTTTAGTATCGTGTAAGTAAAAATGCACTGGAAAAAAAAGTTATGTTGATATCAAAGACAGATCCTTTAATTTTATTTATATGTATAATGTATGTTTCTAATATCCCACATATAGCGTAGTATACAAAGGAAATTTTGTCTATTTTTGTATATTTCAAGAGGACGCTAGTTTCTAAATAAAATTCCGTAGACGTACAACATAGATAGACTTGAAGGCGAGTTAACACAATTCTTAAGCTTTTCGGAGATAATAAAACTTTGTTTATATTTATATTGCTTTTTCTACTTTCCTCGTAATTTTTATTTTAGTGGCAAAACTCATCGCCTTGTTGCCAGCGAAAAAGGTAGACGGTAAGTAGGTACGCATTCACGGCAAGAGCAATTTTTCTCGCATAAACTTCGATGCCGATCCTAAATCTTGAAATCTCGGTGTCCTTTATCATCATACAAACTTGATTTTTTTGTATAATAATACAAGTTGAAAGCTAACAATAAATCGCTAATAAAACACTTATTATAAGTATAGATATAAATATCAACTCGATACAACTATGTAGGTCACACTGCGCTACGTGGTTAGACGATTGAGATATTCTGAAATATGGTCTATATTTCAGAATATCTTATCGAAATATTTTTGTATAAAAAGTCGATCTTAAAATAAGGTTATAAGGCATTGAAATATTAGCATTTTCCGACCGAATTTATAGCTTGGACGTATATTGAAAAGAGCCACGAAAGTGGCCAGTTAGCGCTAATATTTTAAGTATTGAAGGCTAGTTTAAGCCAGAGAAAACAGGCAAAACACGGCGATGAGTCCCGGCGGGTTTTAGTACCAATAGCGATATGCTTATTTATGTCTTTGACAAACTAGCACGTACCTACGGTAGTCTTTTACCTTAAGTATATAGTTATAATTTTGAACATTTTAATGCAATCTTAATCTTTTAATATCGCAGAATGTACTAACGCAGAAATAAAACACAAAACACCTTATTTTGCTTGAAGATAGGGACTGCACATACATACATAGATGGATGAGATTGACATTCGTGCCCTTCTCGGTCTTTTGAACTTTGTAAAATTTAGTTCAATATAAAAAATAAAAAATATATATTTTTGTTGTTGTTGGTTAGTACTAAGGTTTTGTGATTTTTTCCAAGTCTGTAATCAAAGACAATTAGACAGCAATAAAGTAAATATCTTCTATAAATTTTTATTTCATATGTTTGTGTACAGTTAAACTTAATTTTATTATGATCTTCTGCTAAACAATCTACTAAAACTGCCTTAATACTTTTGGTCCAACACACCTGGCGCGGGTAAAGGAAAATTAATAAAGATAACCTTATAACTATTTAATATATTTTATTATATAATATATATAGTATATAACAATTCTTTTCGAAATACCTTCAGGCAGAAGCACACTAACACTAACTGCAAACGCAACGGTTGTTCTTCGATTCTGTCTCGAAAATAGGATTATTTTCATTTACTTGCCTTTATAACAAGACAATGTGTGCTATTAAATTCCAGCACTCAATCACGTGGATAGTGAGGAACGAAGTAACACTAGTTTCTTTCTATTACCATAATGTGGAAAGATATGAAATCAAAAAAAAAAAATAATCCACGAACTGAGTATTCTTAAACATATTAAAACCGCATATCTTGTAGCCCCATAAATCTCATCGTTCTCGAATTATAGAGTTGACGGGAAACGGACCCGTGTCATTTGGATACCTTGCCTCTGTTTGACGTGATAGGGTATTAAGTAGCTATGTAATTACATTTCCCTACTCAATTTTATTATATTTATTTAATATATATTTTTTTATGTTTTTTAAACAAATCTATGTAATCAAAGAAATGAAAATCATTTCTTTGAATACATCTCGTGCTAGAGAAGGAATATTCCTAGTGATAGCTATAAGCCTCCTTTGACCATCTTTCATTGTATATTCAATTTTTTTCAGTACCACGTCAGTCGCAGAGGGTTATGTAAACAAACTAAGACTAAAACTATATAATAATATATTAATACTGAACATTTCGTTATGTAATATAAAAAAAAACTAATAATAATTTTTAACAATAACTATTTCACAAGATGGATATACCAAACGCTTAGGTAGGACCGAAGCGAATCGGATCATTTTTTCTTTTCTTTAAGTATATGAAAATCATATTCAACCACACTATATAAAACTTTTATTGGCTAGATAATAATCATTAACATTCTAGCAAAAAATATAACAAAACTTAAATTAGTCATAGATTCACCCCATTCTGTGGGGCGAATAGGATCGAACATAAAATAAATCCTAAATATTTTTTTTGGAACATCATAAATTTTTCAAATATCAAAAAAGGTGAAATAATAATTATTGAGATCAATATTAATAGCTAACACACAAATCACACATTACATACTACCTTTTCTACCTCCTATATTGGCACATTTTAGAGGCACCATTCTACGCATCTATGGTACTGAATCCAATCATAAGGAACTATTGAATTTTTGTTTAATGTTTTGTCGTTCTGCGAATCAAACACATATTTACAAACCACTTTAAGTGTCATTTTACTTTAGGTGTTATGATAAAATCTTCTCAGTGTTCTCATCTAATAGATAGCTGTCCACCATGTCTTAATGACACCCTTGAAAATACTAATTCTTCTTTGTAAGCTTGTCTATATTTATACTGCAACGTAACAAATACTCGTATGGGCAAAACAACAACGTTGTATATTGTATAAAGCTGAACAAGAGCCTAAAAGGGCTCAAAATTGCTTCCTTTGTCTTCAAAGAAGTTAGAATCCGTGGTATGTAGGTAATTGCATGGAAAGTCTTACGAAAGGACTTAATACTATTTAATATAGGAAATTCTTATAGTACATCCTTGAACTAGTACGTGACGATATGAACTAACGGAATGAGAACATATTGATTTATAATGGAACGTTAATATAATAGTTTTTATAAGTTGTATAAAATATCTATTATTACTATTTTAAATTGATTGGGACCATTCTAGCGCAATGGGAAAATGTCTGAATGTTATAAGTACGATGTTCAACGACGGGTTCAATCTCAACTCGGGGGAATGATTATTCAACTCAATATAGTTTAATTTAATTCTGGAAACAAAGATTTTATTATTACATTAAAAAAAATCTCGCTAGTGTAGTCAAGACGCAACATTGAGTTCCGGCAATCAACATGCAATATTGACGGAATTAGAGGAAAAAGCGCAGAATGAAGTGTCTTAACACTAGGATGTCCTCGCCTACTCTTGTCCTAATAAGTAAAGATGTCTCGTAATATTTACAGGAATAAGAAAAAAAACAATTTTACCGTTTTACTTGTGTATATTACAAGTTAGCGCGCTAAATATCCACCCAAATGCATTCTTACACTTAGCTGTACTTTTTTTATCTTCATACAATCTTCCCCTTCTTCCTCTGCGTGGCATCAGTTCCGGCCTTTATTATCAGGTTGTGCCTTATGTGTGTCACCTCCCTTTTGTTTGCATAGACTATTACTATTAACTATTTTATTGAATTTTTAATAATTGACTTTAAGCACAACGGTTGTTAGTTCGATTTCCACTTAGAGGGATATAATAAAGCGAAAGAGTGTTTGTTTGTTTAAACGTTAAGATCACTGCGACGCGATTCTTATATTCATACAATATTTATACCTATATATTGTATGAATATAAGAATCGCGTAAATATACAAAACAACACAACAGATAATAAACTCGTGCGACTAACGCACTTTAACGACTAAAAACGTCATTGGCGACTAACACCGGTGGCGACTAATACCGGTGTGACTAACGCAAGTGCGACTAACGTACTTTGACGACAAACGTCTGTGGCGACTAACGCCGGTGGTGAATAACGCCCGTGCGACTAACGCCCCTGCGACTAACGCCTATGTGACTAACGCACTTTGACGACTAACGCACTTCGACGTCTAACGTCAGTGGCGACTAACGCCGGTGGCGACTAACGCCCGTGCGACTAACGCACTTTGACGACAAACGTCATTGGCGACTAACGCCGGTGATTAGCAGGAGTGCGTCCAGTACACAAGCAATGGAGATCTTTATCTTACTCTTTTAATTATATGAAGCTCGGAGGTTTTGTACAAACAAAGTTTTAAAAATTAATATGGATATCAACTCACCGGATTAATCTGTTGACGCGTGCCCGTTGTCTCGAGAGAGCTGAACTGACTGCCCAGCTTATGAAGCCAGCGTTGTCATTTACTGATTTAATATCAGTGACCGGTGGAACCGAAGTTAAAGATGAAATGATTAAGACCGGAGTTTGTTGCGATTCCACATCTGAATTTGGGTATCAGGTTCGGTTTATTAAATAAAAACAAAACAACAGATAATAAAGTAACAATCTGATTTCAGTGCAATTAAACATGTACAAAACTTAAATTAAGGAACATAATTATCACCTGCAAACGTTGTTACCGATCGTACGTCCAGACATATTCCCAACATATGTCGGAAGTGATAAATAATAAGAAGGTAGTCGTATCGATTATTATATCAGATGTGGACGGTAGTTACAACTACGTGTTTACGGTCTTTAAATGATGAGAAGCATGGAGCAGTGCTTGGGATTTGCCACCACAGGTGTAGGCTTCAGGGGTCCCCTTTCCGTTATAACAACACTCGCCTTCACTGCTCCAGCCCAGGGTAATTATAAATAGGTGTTATACACAATCGTAATTACAATAATAAATGATCAATTATGTATATACATATTAATTAAATAATCGATTATCCGAATAGTCGAGATTATGTGGCAGTGTACGAGTAGTACTCTAAACCACACCAGAGCCAAGATTTCACGTAGATAATAATAAATAGGTCTTAACCACATTTATAATTAAAATAACAATTAATTAATCAAATAATTAATTGTCCAAATAGTTGAGGTTAGCCAGTGGCAGAGCACGAGTAGTTATGTTTAGTATTGTGTTACAATTTCACATAGAATAAATTAAGTTCTGATTAATAATCATTTAATTAGGCTAATCAGTCTCATAGTTCAAATTCAATTAGCAGCGCAAATAAATCCATCTAAATCCAAAGAGTGATTGCTTGAAAGCTATTTAATGTTAGTTCTATAATTTATGCTTAAATAGTCCTAGTTTACTCCAATGTATTAGGACTGTTTTTATTTAAAAAATGTGTACCTAATCTTTGCTTTTAACTACCATTGTACAATAGTCAGAAAATATATATTTTTATACATCAGAAATATTTATAAAAATATTTATTTATGGAATATGCCATTTGGCTGTCAGAATAACTAAATAAATTATTGATGGCATTTGATAATCCTTCCAATCCCGTCCCGCACCCCTCTCTCTGTGTCTACTCTAGAGCAGGTTGTCGCTTGAGACCACGGCCAGGGAACCAGGCAGGAGATGGACGAGAGAATGCTTCAATTCTGCACCTGGCTCTATAGCAAAGTAAATTTAGAAACGATTGCACGTATGTTGGAGTTATCCAATAATTATAATGTATTACATCGCGGCATAGTTGGTTACATCTTTCGTTTAAGTATTTTTGGGTTAAAGAATAGTAGGTAGTCTGTTGTTTATAATTTCTTTCGTTTAAGTTTTCTGTTGTTTGTGTCATTTGTTTAAGTGTGCTTTTTTTTAAACAATTGGAACATCCTTATTGGAATGTGGGTTGCATTAAGGTTTAAATAATTTTCACATTAGTAATCTTAAGTGCTTTGCAAACATAGGTACATTATATGAATAATTCAATAGTTAAAGCGGGCGAAACCGTGAGCGGGTCGCTAGTTATTATTATAAGCCAAATAAAATTAATCCTTATTTCTTTCTAAGGCGGTCGTGACTCTGGGGCACAAGGGTGTGACTGTAACGTGACGGTTGTGGGTTCGATCCCACCCGAGGAAATGAAATATTTATTTCAATTTATATTTCCATTTCTTCGCTCTGGTGTCGAGGCAAAGCGCGGGGTTGAATTCCGCCACTCAACACACAATGCCTCCAAATATTCGGCGGAAAGTGACAAATGGAGTGTCTTAAGACTAGGTTTCCTCTGCCTACCCTACTGTGTGCGGGATGCAGCGTGAAGCTGATTTATTTCTATTTAAAAAACATAACTTATAAAGCAAAATTGTTACTAAGGCTAACAACAGTAACATTGTTGTTACAAAAATTGCTAATTTTAATTTACAATGATAAAATATAAAAATGAAATCTTATCTTTAGTATAATAGATATTTTTTTTTCTTTGTAAGACTGAAAAGAAAATTTACAGCCTTGCTCTAAGCTTATGAGGATTAATTCTATCATCATCCTGCGGGACATGCCCGAGTAAAGCTTTATAAATGATATTTATATATTGTAACTCAAAAAGGAAAACTAAATATTATTTATTACTATTATAAACATGTTTTGAGGCCAGTCGTAGCGCAGGGACACGAGTGTACGACTGTAAATGTGACTGCTTTTAATTTCAAAATTATTTTTTTATTTCTTCGCTCTGGTGTCGAGGTAAAAGCACGGCGTTGAGTTCCGCCACTCAACACACAATGCTTCCAGAATTCAGTGGATAATAGAGAAAGAGTAACTTAACGCGAAGTCTCCTCTGACTACCCTGCTGTGTGCGGCATACAGCGTGAAGCTGATTTTTTTATAAACATGTTAAATATTTAAAGTTTAATTTTGGCATATTTGCAGTGTATCTTTAAAGGCGAATGAACATTATAATCTCGTCTGAATATCTAAAAAAATGTAAATGACTAACTTACGTACACAAATCACCTGTATAAAGAAGAACAACCTCATTTACATATCATATCTGCTTTCCACTGGAAAAAATTGTTGATATAAAGTACAGAATTTATATTTCAGGCAGACAGTGTGTGGAGTCTTGTCGCGTAAACTACTATTTTTCATATTCAAACCTGTTTTATAAAGCTTTTAGTTCACGCACTTGAAACCGTACTGTTTGCTGATACGTTTTGTGGAAATGTAAAGGTATATCTTAAATCTGTACGTGGGAAAAGTTTAAATGATCAACGCAATGTTCTAGAATGATTGTTTCATATATTTGTCTATTTTTACTAATTATATTAATTAGTAAAAATAGACAATTTTTTTAGTCCTAATAGCAAATTACTTAAGTTATAAACTTTCTAGCCACTGTCATATCAAGCTAAGATTTTTTTATCGATTATTAAACGTAAAAAGCATCGAATAATAGGATTTATTTCATCAACACCGAGCTTTAGCCCTGACAGGTGACGGAATAGTTTAGTTCTGTGATCCCACTGCCTAACAAACTTATTTTATATTGAGAGCTTATTAAAATATCACCGAAGTCTGTGAGTTGATTGATCCATATTTTTAGGGTGGATTAACACTATAGTCACGGTTCGTTATCGGTCCGATCTCAGTCTGTTAAAAATGATCTATGAGAAATAATAAAAATATTTGTATATCGTTCTGGATAAATTCCCGTCCATTTGCACATATAAGAATATTTCTCGTACAAGTAATGATGATGATGATGAGATAATAAGATCGGACTCGGTTAAGAGTCTTTTCACCAGATTCGAAAAACTCCATTTTCCAGATTCTGTAAAATTTTTTCAGACATTGCCTATAAGGTTTCGGAACTTAATGCCGCGCGTTGTCTCACTGAGTGATAAAATGAAAATAATTTAAGCAATCATTTACTATAACATACTATAACAACTGTCGTGTCGTCGTGACAAACTTCGGTATTTCTTATCAAATTGTAAAATTGTGTAAAATACCAATCTCTAGCTCCTGAAAGTAAGTAAAATTTAGACGTATAAAAAACATAAAAAAAATCATGCAATGAACACATGAACTCAAGTACCCTAAACTTTTTAAACGTAGGAATCTTCGATAATGTAAATATATTTGCAGTTTTTGACTTATGATTCTTATGGAAACTTTGCTTAGGTATAAGAATATCTATACGTCTATACATATAAATAAAATTTAAGTGCCTGTCTGTGAATTAAAAAAAACATTTTTTTTTCAAATATATATAGCGGTCTATACGATAGTTTCTTTACTATTCTTTCTATTTATACGAGCTAATCTAAAAATATGAAATAACTAAACATTTTTACGATTAAGTACAAACACAATCTCATATTATCTAAATTACAATTTATTCATTGTATATGAGTATGCACTGAACAAACGTAATGTATTTTTTTCAGTGCATTTAAATCGATATATCTAACAAAACAATGGGGCCAAGTTAATTAAAAATAAATACGAAATCATTCGTATGCTTATAATAGAGTTTTGTGTTGATTTATATTGTGTTTTTATGCTACGGTTTGTCACGTTGTTTTGTAGAAATAAAGCCATCTAAAATATTTATTGTGCGGTATATATTCATATAATATATTTTCATACACCCCAATACTCTCGATTTATTTATATTTTTTTTTGCTTCACACTGTATTCCGCACACTGCAGGGTAGGTAGAGGGAGTAGTGTAGTGTTAAGACACTCCGTTCCCCACTTTCTGCCGAATTCTGGAGGCATTGCGTGTTGAATGGCAAAATTCAACGCCGCGCTTGTCCTCGACACCAGTGCGAAGAAATGGAAATATAAATTTAAGTAAATATTTCATCTTCTCGAGTGAGGATCGAACCCGCAACCAGTCGGTTACAGTCACACTTTGTTCTCCTGCGCCACGACTGGCCTCAAATTTATTAATATGTTATGTAATACTATTGTTACGTTCGCAGCTTCGTCCAAGTGGCATACTCATTACCTCTAAGTACAGCGATTTCGTCTTTTAAACGCATAAGCGCATAAAAATATTTTTTTTACGTTAATAAATTTTACATTGTACCCATTCAAAGACTAATCAGCACTAGTTTATATGTATAGATATACAGTACAGTACGGTAAATGACCCTGGAGCTACCTTTAAATTAGCTATAGAAACCTGTGCGGTTTTGATTTTAGGATTTTTCTTACTTTATTGATTATTTTCAAACTGCACAAAATTTGTGAAAATCTGACTTCCGGAAGGCCACTACTCGTCGACCGTACTGTACTCAAGGAAAATCAGTCGATCTCATCATCTTTTTTATAAACTGTAATATAAATCGCGGAACGACAGACTTGGTCCTATCAGAGCTAGAAAATGAAAAAAAAAACATTTTTTTTTGGATAGGTAAGTATCATAAAACTTAACGAAACTCAATTTATTTATCAAAATCGTGACTACCAGGATCCCTTTTACAATTAAATTGTATAGCAAACATAAGGTAAGGACAATTTCAGAAAATGTTGTCATTTCATTTTTAATAAAATAAACTGAATAGCCAAACTTTGCCAAATGCAAAATTTCAACTTAGAAATTTTGTCGATCAAGGCAAAGCGACGACGCTATTTATTTTATAACGGTACCAGAATGTAATATGAAAATATTCATATAATTTTACATGCAAATGTGCTCGTACGCCTAAGGTAAAAAATTGTAATAAATGGTTTGACGTTTACGTTAGTTCAATGTCGCTATGTAGGAGATATTATTACCATATTTTAGGGAAGCTCTCTCTCTTCTTAATATTTTCCTATAACTTTTTATGAATATTTTTACACATTAAAGAGATTACTGTAGTTTTTGTATACTGTAGTCAGTACATTGTTATTACTTGTATTAGCATAATAAAAACAAATATACTTAGTATTATTTATTTAAGTTTTTTTTTGCAAGTGTAAGATTGTACCTTTTTGAATAAGCATCTATTTACTACCTTATTACAAATTTACTTATAAATTATAATCCATAAAAAATATTTAATATAATAGTTCTGTTAAATGCGTAAAGATAAACAAAAGCCTGTTAAGTGCGAGTCGGGCTTGCCCACTAAGGCTTCCGTACCAAAATCAGGATTGTAATTTGTAGGTCAATGGAAAGTACAACTTTAAAAAGTTGACAAACTCAAATTTGCGAACTTATGCACACATTTTACGTGAAATTAATATAAATATAAGATTGTCATTTTTTTAAATAAAATACCTGCAAATCTTAACTTTTCAGATGTATTCCTTTATTTGTATTGTTAGCTCTTCTTCTACTTCGTAAGTAGGTATTGATTGATTACGCGGCGATTTCGTTTTGATTGCGTTGACTCCGAAGCTTAATTTTCTCTGTTCTCAAAAGGACTATAGATCTAAATATACCATTTTTTTTCAGCTTTATATCTCCTCTACGCGATTTCAAAATAAATGGTCTAGACAGACGGACATACGGACAACAGAGTGATCATATAAGGGTTCCGTTTTTACTTTTTGAATACGAAGAACCAAGTTCCCAATCATTTATGGCTTTCATTAATTTTCATATAGTACAAAACTAGCAATACAAAATTACATACAGCTTAAAATAAATATATTCTGCGAGATCTACACTATATGTATTGTTATCCAACCACATCTGACAGCTACAATGTAATTACTAACGATTTGGTAAATTTCCAAATGTAGTCTCATAGGATACTTTATCGTTATTATTATAATGTGTAATTTAAAATATAAAATATAGCTTTCATACTAATACAATTGTATTTTTAAAAATATATAAATTTTCAGAATTTCATAAGGAAAAGCGTGGTGTCTTAACACTAAACCTAAATTTGGTAATTATAAATTTTAAATGTCTAAACTTCCAAATAAAATCAAAATTGTTTAAATATATAACTATTTCATTAATAGACTTATGGATTACACTCAGTAGTGTAAACTAGAAGTCTATTAATGAAATACAAAGGAGAGTAATGTATATATGTATCTTTAACAGTTTAAAGTATCCTAAGAGTGGATTAGGCGTAAAAATGCAACATTTAAATATGATTACCACCAAATGTTGTAAATATAAACATGAATGAGGCGCAATGTGACAATATTTAAATGCGATAGTAGTGGCTTTGATCAGTATTCGAGTAAATGATTATATCTAAATTACTTTAACTTTTGCTGCTTAGCCTCAAACCTACGTATGAAGAACTCAAAAACTACTCAAAAATTGGATGGAAAGAAAGGAAAGAAGTGTTTTATCACTAAATTGAAACTATTGAGCTGGAAATATAGCTTTAAAAATGAATGGGTACACAAAATCAACGTTGAACGTATAAAATGCTACGATGCCTATACTCGTTTAACATAATAAGGCAGGCGAGCACCTGCGTCTATTCTATGATCCGAAAGGTTAATAAATGTATACTCGGTCGCTATCTGGGTTTTATTAAAATCTGAGCTTTATTTTTAATAAATCGGGATACAGAATAATTTTATCAAAAATATTTTTTAGTATGTTATATTAATAAAACAAATAGTGTATGAAAATACACATATTAAACTTGTAACTTATCGCTTCGCGTATATAGAAGATTTATGCGAAAAAATGTTCTTAGGGACATTTATCAATGTAACAAGGGTGCCACCTACGACGTGCCATTTTGAACTAAATAATTATTTATTTAATTATCTGAATAGGGTTCGCGTTCCAATGTATACTTACAACGCAATTATAGTGACATCAGGAGTGACTCATTGAGCACATGCAATCGGATTCACACATACAAATCCGCTACGCTGAAGTCGTGATATGTAGCATTTTTAATGAGCACAATGGCAATTGGCTGGATCACGCACCAGACCAGATCACAGTAGGCGGGGTTAGTTGCCTGCATTCTACCTTGCTGTGACAGAAGGATTTTCTCAATTAGTTGATTCGCCTACGCGACTGTACTTTACGTGGACAACCGCAATGCCTCCTTATTGGACCGTCTGAGTTCACAGCAGGAATAGAACGGGGCTGTGTACCCTGTGTGTGTTTGTAGTACCTAGAGGTCTAGGTAGTACCTAGAGGTCTATGTACTACAAAGTTTTTTTTCGGGAAAACGTCAACCAGAGCGGAAATAAGCCTATGTTTCCTATAGATGCATCCCTTAGAAATGATTCCTTATGGGATGATAGAAATCTGGTTCAATTCGTCCTCCAAAAGACACAAGTAAACGAGCAACGTTTACCCTAAGGAAACCCTATATGTCGTGTCACCAGTTTTTAAAAACACTCCTCTTAAATCGGTGGCCAGTATCAGCATAGTGGGCCTCAGCATCTCGAGCGACTGTCAGTATCGCGATCGACGAAAACCACACCAACACGCAACGCCTTAAAAATTCGGTGGAACTTAACACTACGTCCCAGGTTCCCTCTGCCTACCCTGCTGTGTGCGGGATGCATCGTGAAACAAAAAAAAAATATTATGACGAGTATGATTAGAACCTACAGTCAAGTACAAAGAGCATTCATAGAAAAATAACTGCCTTATATTTAAATTTTAAATGATTATGATAAAAATATTGATTATGAATAAGAAATATACTCGTAACTTTCAAAGACTTTGTTTCTTCAAGAACGAGAAAAGGAATGTCAACTTTTAAGTGCACTTAAAGAACTTTTAAAATCATATTGAAACAACGTCTCTTAGCATTTCTTGTTATACGCTACTGCAATATTTTATTCAACGACATCTTTATGGTTACTTTTCCTTATTTCCATTTTCCAATTGATTCAGTAGTTATTACTTACTTCAAAATCAAATTTGTGAAATAAATTCTTATTGAAATTAAGATAAATAAAAAATTATAAATTATCAGTGTATATAGGTATGTTTAAAAATTGTTTGTTATTTAGTCAACATGTTCGGACTTAGGGTACTTACTTCACTCTTACTTCAACTCACTGACTTATTCAATTACTTTATTACTTATTAAAAAACTTACTCAATTTATTTATATTAATCTCATAGAGAAAAATATCAAGTAAAAATATTTTTTTATCATGCTATAAAAACAATTTAAAATTGGAAAGACCAGAAATTACCCTTACAAAATATTAATCGGTCAAATATCCACAATAAAATTACGGTAGCCGATTATATTGATGTTTCCAAAACTCAAGATAAATAATATCGAATAAATTTTGTCAGTAAAATATAACGAAACAGAGGAATAATATATTTGTTTCTTTTTTATTATTCTTAATTTATGTTTTACGCCAAGAACCTGATACTAAGACGCTCCGTTCCTCATTTTTGACATTAGACAATATGCGGCGAAATTCAATGCTGCGCCCCGATAATTTAAGCAATCATTCCTCGAAAGAGGCTCGAATTTACAACCACGGTGTGTACAGTCACATGTTATTATATTGCACTACATTGATTAGGTTGATTTTTTTAACAAATAAAAAAGAATTAAGCCAGTCGTGGCGCAGGGGTACAAAGTGTGACTGTAAAACCGACTGGTTGTGGGTTCGATCCCCACTCGAGGAGATGAAATATTTACTTAAATTTATATTTCCATTTCTTCGAACTGGTCTCGAGGACAAGCGTAGCGTTGAGTTCTGCCACTCAACACGCAATGCCTGCAGAATTCGGCAGAAAGTGGGGAACGGAGTGTCTTAACACTAGGTTCCCTCTGCCTACCCTGCAGTGTGCGGGATACAGCGTGAAGCTGATAAAAAAGAATTACTAATGAAATTTATATCCCTTTACGTTAGGGGCAAATATAACAATGTGATGATGTATATAAAAGTTGAGAATGGAGTGTCCTGTATACTACGCGGGATACAACGTGAAGCTGAATCTAGTTTTGTAACAAAAAATGCTTTACAATATAAATATTAAACGACGGTAACTAAACCTAGACTGATAAATATTTATACATTTAATAATATTTAATAACAAAAAATATAAATCATTATTACAAAAATAAAGAAGTGACTTTTGTAAACACAACCAATATTTCCTTTGATCAATTAGACTCAATAATTAGTAAGAGCGACAGCACGGGGATGTAATTAACTTTTTAACAATTAATAAAACTGTTTCATCGAAAACAAAGTAATTAATGTCACCGGAAGCTTAACTTTTAAGCTTTACTGATTTTATGGTCGTAAATCCGATTATATATTCATAGGTATATTTTAATTTTGTCAATTTATCTTTACCTTCGCTGTATCCCTCGGACAGCAGGCTTGGGCAGAGGGAACCAAATGTGGAGACACTCCATTTGTCACGTTTTGCTCAATTTTCGGGATATTGCGTGTTGAATATTACTTTATTAAAGTAATTGTAAAAACACGGTAATTTAGAAAGCTAACACGTTAAATAAAATGTTTATATTTAGAATCATTTGAAATTCATGCAGGATAGCTACCATTGTATTATAGTATTAAGCAATGAAATTCAAATTAAACCTCAATATTGAAAAGAGCAACTGCTGAGTTCCTTGCCGGCTCTCACAGCAGAACTGCCTCCCGAGTCGGGGGTGGCTTTATTTTCATTCGACGATAGAAAAGTGCTTAGAAAATGCTTAGCGAAAGTAAAAGTCTATTTAAATGAGGAATATTTTGAATTTGAATGGAGGAACTCAACGCCGCGCTGACAGACATGCTTGTTACCAGATTAAAAGAATTCAGTCCCCTAATGGAAATCGAACTCACAGGCGTCGCGCTTACGGCCAGACGCCACTGCGCCAGTGCGCCACGAGGACCACTTTTTGTATATATAATATATTTTATACCTTACCATTACACGTACAACGCGCACCAATAACACCAAAAAGGATTTCTGGTAATTTCTCTAAAGGACTCGTCCCGCTGTGATATTCTTTCATGAAATAAAATCAGGGGCGCGCTGAATAATATATTGTTTGACCTGAAAACGACTTTCCCTTTGGATATCATGATAGATGTATCAACGCTTACACGTTCAATATTTCATGTGTATGTTTTAGATAACGTTTTTATTAGCTTTTTCAATAGAGTGGTATATGTTAGTATTGATATTATATTTTGTTACATCGATTTAGTTCGAGTTGATTTTTTATGATATTCGCTGCCTTTTTTATAAAATCTTATTTTACAGCTTCACATTTTTTAGTACACAAATATACATATTTGTAGGTATATATAATCTAGTGTCAAGGCACTCCGTTCTCCGCTTTTTAGTCAATATTGCGTTATAAGTGGCGCAACTCAAAGCTACACTTTGTGTAAAAAATTAAATTTTAATATTAAATATCATAATATTATTTATCAATCTATACGCTATATAAGTTATGTACGAGTATGTTTCAATTTCAAGACTTGAAAATAAATAGATGCAAAATGGAAACAAAGTGATACTCCAAATGTATTTACAGTAATTACATTATAGGAAAAGATATATAGTTTCAGTAAAAAAAAATATTTGCGCTAAGTAGTATTTACCACATAATATGCCTATAGTATCTATGAAAAAAGTTTAAGTAACATATAAATACTACTTCCTGTCGCTCATCCCATACGCTAAGAATCATGCACTTAACATTTATCCAATGGGGAAAAACTTTTTTATCTATTAATACAATAATAAAATTTATTTAATTTCTTTCTTTAATTTTAACAAATAAGGATTAGCAAAAGCTACAATTGATACAACTTATCATAATACCATATTACCAGTTTTTTTTTCAGTTCCACGTTTTATCTCACGCTTAGCAGGGTAAGCAAAGAAAACGTGGTGTACGAGGAAAACAATTAGATTTTGCCGTCTGTTCAAATTCTAAACAATGCGTTACTGGCAGAACTCAAAGTCAAAGTTTCTAAATTGGTGTTCAGCAAAAGATATACATAAAGCTTTTAATACAATTTAAGAAATTTAAGAATTTCTACAAATTCTTTAAAAGAAAAAAATTGAGTGATGAATTGAAGCACAAAATTATCTCTAGTTACAAAAATCAGTCAAAGAAAAAAAACATGAAATAAAGTATTCTTATATTTTTAGAAAATAAATAAATTAAACGTAGCAGAACCTAAACCTGTGTCTCTTGAAAGACGTCCTAGTGCTATTTGTTAAGGAAATGTATCTTTTATTAAAATAAAATAAAAGCATACATATATAGAGTAATATGTGTGATAATTTATATATTTGAGTTCTATACGAGCTTTTATAGTATTTAGTAAGAACTATTCCTTTTTCAAATACAATTATTATATAATGTTTTTTCTATATTTCTGAGTACTTTAGTATTAAAATACTTTAACTTAACAATTTTCATTTTTACAACAATATAGGGACAGCCAATATTTTACACAAAGTCAACGCGAATATATCCAAAAATTCATAATTACGTAATGACTTAGCGGAAGCTTTTTCCTCAAATATATAATATAAAATATTCACATGGTGTTAGGTTTGTAACCCTCTGTTCCTCAATACTTTATATGGCATTAGAAAAGGGAATTTATTTTACACAGCTACATAAGGGTTATATTTTTATGAAACCTTTTATTGAAGTTTTATTAAGTTAAACACAAATTTTCATTTCTACGCTTCGGTGGCGAGGTTGAGCGCGGCGTTGAGTTCCGCCACTCAACACTTAATGCCTCCAGAATTCGATAGAAAATGGCAAAAGGAGTGTCTTAACACTTTTTCTTCTGTCCATGCTATGAGTGTATATTTGAGATAATTTTGAACATAAAAAAAATATTTTTTATTAATTATTTATTTCAATGTTAACATTCAAAAGATATTAATTGTTTGGCGGGGTTCATAGATAGACTGCGTAAGCCATAGGGCTATCAGTTTGATTAGCTTGGGTAGTAAAGTTAATACTAAAGTATTAGCGAGAATAATGCAAGAGAGATCCAAAAGGCTCTTGTAGGAGGACAAAGAAGGCTTAGAGAACTGGAAGAGTGTATGGATCAGATCGGCTTCCTCCGCATGATCACATCAGGTTGTTAATCAAGTGCAGTCTGCAGTGCTCGTTGCATCATCAGAGACCGAGTTGCAGGCATTAGTTACCACTCTGAAGTAAAAGTGTGAAAATAATGGTCTAAGCCAGATTGCAAGTAAGACAAAAGTTCGCTGGTATTTGAATGGAAAGAAATGACGAAAAGATGGAATGCAAGATTAGTGTAAATGGTAAGATATTAGAACAAGTGAATAAAGTGGTATATTTGGGAAGATGGAACATATGCGGTGGATGTGGAAAGTCGTATTGTTGCCGATAACAGAGATAACGGTATTTTAGCTGTATTGATGAGACGGCAAAACTTCAGAATAGCTGCACCTTTGGCCGTGCATAATGCAGTGTTGGTATCGACGCTGTTATACGGCAGCGAAAATTGGGTATTACAGAAGAAGAATGAAAGGAAGATGAATGCTGTGGAGATGCGATCTCTTCGTAAGATATGCAGAGTTAGCTTAGCTCATCGAGTCTGCAATGAAGAGATACACAGAATGGTAGGTAGCGAGGATATCACGATGAGAATGAAGAAGAACGTGCTTAGCTGTTTGAGCGAACGTCGAATGAATGAGTGATGAAAGAAGGCAAAATAGATTGACATGAAAAGCATGAGGATCCACCAAAGGGCATGTATGAAGAGGTTGATGACAGTGGACGACGCGAAAGAGGTATGCAAAGACCGTAGCGTTTGCCGCTCAGTTCTTCCTGATTACCCCGCTAGTAATACAGCGTGCAGCTAGTATAGTATATTACATTGTATACAATTAATATTCATATATCGAGATATAGTTCTTTATTTATTGCCAAAATGTTATCCAATTGTGTATGAGTTCATAAAATATAACTATTCCTTCTGAAAATATATATTTTTTTTATCCTAGTATTAAGACATTAGTTGTTCATTATGCCTTCACTTTTGTCATTGCAATGCCTAGCTAAAAATTAACTAACGAGCTGACTAAATGATTACTGTTTATTCAATCTAAATAAAAAAATAAAAATATGCTTTATACAAACAATTCCGATAGTTATCAAACTATAACCAAGGTAAGTGAAATATTTTCTTATTACTTAAACATTTTCCAATAATAAAATAACAATTACATATTTCGATCTTACATAGTCTACAATGGCATACCAGTAAAACCTTCACCTATATGGTGATAGTATTAATAAAGACATAAAGGAACTCAAGGTTTGTTTTGGGGATTACTTATTAATACGCTTCGGGGTAGAACCTTTGGTCCTTCTTTAAATGTTAGGATTATCTCAGGCTTGTTATATTTATATATGAGAGTGTTTATTGCTGCTTATCCAGGAAGTCCCTTGGGTAGGGTAGAATAAACTTTGTGTGACAAATTGCAGAGTTACGTACGAGCTTTCATGTGCTTAATAAGGTCCGTTAAGAATTATTTTGTTTTAATGCTCTGAAAGTATACATTTTGACAATTATTTCGTTTTTTTACCTAATTGTTGCAAAATGTATTCGATTATATTGTGTTGTTGTTCCTACAACCAACGCAGTAGAAATTACTAGTACTAATAGTAGTTCGTGATTATTTGAGAAATGGTTTATATTTAAAAATAACTACACAAACTCGGCTTCGCCCGCTCAAACTTATTATTATATTATAACCAAATTACATAAAATCTTTGCAGAAATTGTAACCAATGTGTTATTCTCATGTGTATGAAAAACAAATAATACTAAATTTCAAAAAAAAAAATCATTTCAATATCACAAAAACAAAAACAAACGTGCAAAGTAACCACTTCGATGATATTATAGTCGTGACCTTTATTTACCCTAATAGTATGAAATCTAGGACAATTTTTACTTGAACATGACCACGTTATAAAACCCACGTGCCCCAGCTTATTTGGAAAATGTACTGCGGTAGACGAAAGTCATAATATTTGAGGGCTTATTTGACTATATATAAAGCACGTGACATAATCCCTACGAATAAGTTTCGTCAAAAAGTATCTGATCTAGTTTTCTAAATATTATACTTAGTTTTGCTCTTTTTCGCCATTTTTCATCTAATTTGTGTAATTACTGAAATACATATAACAAAGAATGTGTTTAGACTACCGCTATAATTTTTTTTGTTGTATATTTATAATGACATTATAAATATACAACATTATTTTATGTATTTATATGTTTTGAATAAAAACGCTCTAGCTATTCAGTATTTTATTTTGTTCTTTATTTTATTCAACGTAAGATAAAATAGACTTGTGAGGAATTCAGTCCTATACAAAAACGGAGTTAGAAGAGCGAGGCAAGTTTTAAGGATAAATAAGTGTTCAAATCCAAATAAGCAGTTAAATAAATAATCAAAGAAACAAGGGCTAGGAATGGAACCCACAACGGAAAAGAGACAAGTAACGAA
>DWQW01002646.1:0-25827 GCA_018249695.1 Heliconius erato demophoon | reverse complement strand
ATATATATATATATATATATATATATATATATATATATATATATATATATATATATATATATATATATATATATATATATATATATGAGAGTGGGCGCGTGTGTATATATATATATATATATATATATATATATATATATATATATATATATATATATATATTATTATATGTACATCAGTATAATGTGAAAAATAATTATTCAGAGGAGCAGTGAACCTACAATCATTCTGTCTAATAAAATTTCTTTCCACTGCTCTATGAGGGTAATATATATGTAGAAAAAAAACCTACTTTATTTAAATATAATTTAATATTTAAATTTAATAACAAAAAATACATTACCATATTCTCGAATTGTTCACAATCAACAGACAAAGCTAAGCGCAAGTCGAAACTTGCCGTTAACTTCTCTGGAATCACGTTGTTCTGGATACCGCCCTGTAAATAAACTTTGTTAAATATTAAAATAAATAATAATACAATTTAATTATTGTAAGAAATTTTATAATTTGGACTTCTAGTAAATACATTTGAACCTATATGAAAGGTTACTTTAAGATAATAAAAATAATCGATATTCTTGATTTTCTTTGTGCAATGATTAAGAACTAATCACTATAAGTCGTAAATTGCATCATGCAGGATTCGAATTTGCTTCTTCCCTGAATAGAGGTCACCGATGTAATATACAGTTAACGTTTTTATATATTAATATATTTTTATTCTATATTTAAACATTATAAAAGTTAAATATGACGGGAAATAAGTAGTATTGTGTCTCAACGATCGATGTTGTTTATGTGACACAAAAGTATATAATTAATAACTTACGTTAAGTAGGGTTAGGTTAACAGATGTTACATCTCCGATAGTCAAGTTGGGATCGTCCGCCAGCTTCTTCTTAGACTCTTGCCGCAGATCCATAAACTTATCGATTATGTATCTAATCTAATAAATATTAAACATAACATAAATATATATAGATTGATAGGTTTTTTTTTAAATAAAAATAAATCAGCTGTACGCTGTATCCCGCACACAGCAGGGTAGGCAGAGGGAACCCAGTGAAGAACCTAGAGGACTTAGAGAAGACACTCCGTTCCCCACTTTCTGCTGAAGTTTTTTAAAAACGTTTTATTGTCTCTCATAACAATTTACTTAGAAAATAGGCTGTTAAGAGGTTTTTTCTAAGCCGATATGTATTTAATATGTAGATTTTAGACATAGATTGGCTATAGTATGACAATATTTTTTGTGTATTCGTATTTTGAAAGGTTTGCAGGAGAATTTAGCTTTAAGTAGGTACCTATCTCATATCGATGCATTTTATCAACCCGAGACACAACAATTTAAGTGGTGTAATTCAATACCACACACTGTCTAAACAATTTGGAAAAGATCCATATTTTCAGTAACTATTCCCCAGAATTAGGTTTGAATTCAAAACCAACCGTCTAATATGTTATATATTATACAATAAATACGTTATATGTAAATTTATTATTATGTTGTATATTTTCTGAAAACATATTAAATAAAAAATATTTATCTGTTCGCGCCGCTAGGGAATAAATTTTATGAATATCAATGAGTTTCCCATTTTATCTGTAAAATATTTCATACAAACTGTTGACTTGAACTAAAATGGGAATCGGCAATTCCTATTTTGGCTTAAGTTAAAATGTAATAAAATAAAAGAAAAAACGGTGACAGCGAAAGCGGAACCAATTGTACATTATTACATTATTACATTATTATCTTGTGTGATTAACTTGGACATTAAGGAAACGTATGTGTTTTATATTGTGATATTAGTTGATTATTGGTGAACGAAATAAAAATATAGCGCGCTCTTTGCATATACGTTTTTGATTGAAGATAAAGTAAATTTTACTTAAAGAAATTAATAAAGATACCTCAACAGTTTAGACGTAGGATATATATATATATATATATATATATACAATTTTATGTATTGCGCTACGTATATATATATATATATATATATATATATATATATATATAAAAATTGTCGGTACCAGATAGAGTAACATCACTTGGAATTCCGCCAATATGCTAATTAAAGCGATTTACAATTTGCCACTAATAAAATGAAACTTAGCTTTATGTCAGTGAATCGTGATATAGTATCGTTTAAAATAATGCGCCAAAAAATAAAACGAAACGTTTACTTTTTTTTTCTTTTACTGGTGGAAAATAAATCCTATAGTAAGTATTTATTAAAAATGAAGCCAGCCGTGGCGCAGGGACACAAAGTGTGACTGTGAACGCGACTGATCGTGGGTTCGATCCCCACTCGAGGAAATTACATATTTATTTAAATTTATATTTCCATTTCTTCGCTATAGAGAGGCAAAGTGCGATGTTAAGTTTCGCCATTCAACACACAATGCTTCTTAAATTCGGCGCAAAGTGGGGAATGGAGTGTCTTAATACTAGGTTCCCCCTGCCTACCCTGCTGCGTACGGGATACAGCGTGAAGCTGATTTAATTTAATTTTGATTTTAGTAGATGTTAAAGAAATAAATTATGTAAATAAAATATAAATAAAAATAATTATATAAATAAATTCTTTCATTTTAAGATATAGGTCTATGCTATGGTAGTTTGTGTTTTTTTTAAATATTATTCATTGGTTTTCAATGGTTGTTTAACAAATTTTTAAGATCTTTCGAAACTTTTATTTTTTTTTATTATATTCATTAAAAAAAGTTGTAGTATCTTTGGTGTAGTACAACAGCGCCACTGATTTACATTCTCAAGTGTCTGTATCAATGTGTCGCAAATAACTCTCTACTGTAATCTCACTCAATCTCTATAAAATAGGCATAAATGTACAACAATTGTGGGAACTTCCTCGGAGGAATAAATTTTTTATATCATCGGCCTACTAACAAGACAAAGCGCGGCGTTGAGGTCCGTCACAGAATATGCAATGTCTTGAAAGTTAGACGGAAAGTAGGGAACATAGTATTTTAATACTACTACTTATACTAATAACTTAATAATATTTTTTTAATTTAATTTAATACAGCAAATTCATAAAAAAACGTGGTTGTATTTCGATTATACACGAACACAAAGATAATAGCTGTCAAGTAACAAGTTTAAATGAACTATCCCCTGAGAGTAAACAACGCTGGAGGCTGGAACGTTGCCAATGCGTTAATTAAATCGATTTATAATTTGCCAACAATATTGTTGTAATTATATAGTACGCTGTTAAGTGTGTAAGTTAGTTTTAGTCTGTGGGTTTGTCTGTTTAATTGTATGATTTTTATATAAAAACTTTATTTTAAAAATTAAATTCGTCGTGGCACAATTTGTGTTTTTGGTTGTGGGTTCTATTATTTAGATATGGCAAAAGCCAAGCGTTGAGTTTTAACACTCAACATGCAATGTCTCGAGAATTTAGCAGAAAGTAGGGGACAGACGTGTCTTAATTTGAACAGAATATTTTAACACCTAGGTTTCCAGGTTCCCTTTGCTTACCCTGCTACCTACTAAATACACAGCGCGAAGGAAATAAAAAAGGAATAATATTTAGCGTCTGACAAACTGAGCAAATAGAAACTTAATCATATATCACTCGGTTCTCTAAATTCAGCCCTACCAGAACAATAAAATAAACGGCGAGTTGATAATAGTAAAAATATAAAGAGAACCCTATATATTTAATCACTTGATTCCTCCACATGTTGTTAAAAATAAATATGAATATGTGTAAAAGAGTTGCTTTCCACGTTACCAGAGCGAAGAAGTGGAATTATAAAATATTTCATTTCCCCGAGTGTAAATCGAACCAACAACCTGTGCCCGCTTTTGCTCCTGCGCCACAACAAACTTGCTTATTATATGTATACGTTTAAAATAAATAGTTAATAGTTTAATAATTCCGCTTACAACAGAGAAACAATTCTCTACTTCAACAGGGACGATAAAATTAACTAATAAATTATTAAGTTCACGCTGTATCCCGCACACAGCAGGGTAAGCAGAGGGAAGCTAGTGTTAAGACACTCCATTCCCCATTTTCTGCCGAATTCTGGAGGCATTGCGTGTTGAGTGGCAGAACTCAACGCCGCGCTCAGCCTCGACACCAGAGCGAAAAAATGGAAATATAAATTTTAGTAAATATTTCATCTCCTCGTGTGGGGATGGAACCCACAACCAGTCGGTTTTACAGTTACACTTTGTGCCCCTGCGCCACGACTGGTCTCAATAATAAAATTAACATAAGTTAAAAGTTATACTTTAATTGAAACAAATATACAATCATTTGTTTTACTAACACAAGTAATAAGTTAGTACTGACCTTTTCCCCGCAGTTATCCGGAAGCAGCAGCGACCCGTGGCCGGACATGCCCGGGCATATTAACTTTATATCTGACAGAAAGTGTCCAACATAGAATGTTGTTATAATAATTTTTTTTTACAGATTTGTACAAATATGATGAACATTCATAAATTATGTAAAATGTACTAATTTGTAATGTATATATACTAATTTATTATTATTTATTTATATCTATCTATTATTACTTACTTACATAGCTTCACGCTGTATCATTCACTTATTTATAATATCTAATTTATCTATTATAAAATATAACTATTACATATAATACATAGGTAATTTATAAATGTTCATCATATTCGTAGAAATCTATGAAAAATGTTAAACAATAAAAAAATATTTTATCAGAATATTCTTGTCTTTAAATAACATTATAAAATAATATTATATGAGTTTATTAAAAAATCACCTTCACGCTGTATTATGCACACAGCAGGATAGGCAGAAGCAACCTAGTATTAAGACACTCCGTTTTCTACTTTTCGCCGAAGTCTGGTACCCTTGCGTGTTGAGTTGAGAGGCAGAACTCAACGGCGCAAATTGTCTCAAAAAGAAATATTACCCCGAGAGAGTATTGAACCTACAACCATCACGCTTACAGTCACATCCTTTTCCACTAGGCCACAAAGGCTTCTCACTAGAAGAATAACCATACAAAATGTTTCAATAAACAAAATACTCACGCCATATGATTCTTTCCCCATTATAAACTACATATGAATCGTCAGGACTCGCCAATCCTTCATCCAAAGCAAAACCCACGTTTAATCTCTTGAAATTGTCAGTTTTAACAAAAAGGGCCATTCCTGATCCTCCACCAATTTCTTCATCTAAAATTATGGAAAATATTACTCATTTTCTTATATGTTTTATATATTACATAGTCTTAAGTATTTCTATTTTTTCGTTAGTATTTAATATACTTATGCTCTACTTATATTTATGTATGTAATTGTTTTTTAAGCTTTAGGCACTGTTAACGTAGCAGGTTTGTTCTTGCATACAATAGAGTACTTTAGTTCTTTCTCTTCTAGCCAATTAAGTTATCCGGTGTTGATTACCGCCATTCAACAACCAAAAAAATTAAATTCGAAGAGGTTATCTCTGCCTAGTGGTAAAAATCGTGTTTTTTCCACTAGCAGGGTGTCGTGCTATAGTTATGATAACTGCTGCATAGTCAATTGAACCCGTGATCTGCATGTCAAATACTGCGCCATACCCACAGTCCAATTGGTCTGATTTACATATGAAAGTGATATATTTTAAATCTGCCTTGTAAAACAAACGACGGCTGTAAATGAAAACATAAATCTGAATATAACATATAAAAATATATTCACAAAAAGCACATAGGCGAGTAAAAAGAGACGATTGCAATCGCGAATGTTACGGAAATGCTTACATCGACTAATGGTCCATTTAATTCCGTACAAGTGGTTCTCCATTAATATTTTATTCTATGTAGCTTAAGCGATGGAAGTCAAGTGCATTGCTACTGTTAAATCATTTCATATTTTAAAGCGAAGTGCCAACTAAAGTTGTTTGAGAGCTTTGCCAAGTTTAAGTCAACATTTCCAGTAAAAACTGTGAATTGATAAGAAATGTATAATAGATCGCGACTTTTTGATCACATTTTTCAGTGCCACGTGTTTTCCCGCAATGCAGAGTAGGTAGAAAAAAATGTAGTGTCAAGACACTCTGTTACCCACTTTTTGCTCGGTAATTTCGAGACATTGCGGGTTGAGTTGCGGAACACAACGCCGCGCTTTGTTTTGTCACTAAAGCTAGAAAATTAAAATATTAAATAATTAATTCCTCCGAACGGGAATCGAACCCACAATCGTCCCGTTAATACTGCACCAAGACGCGCGACGTCCAAAATAAAATAAAATACACAATAGTTTACGTAGCATAGCACTATTTTACGTAGCATCTCGTCTGTATTGCAACTTTCAATGCGATCTCAGTCTAGAACATTTGAATAGGATTTGAGAATAATTCGATTCAGTATCGAATCGCAAATTCGGGGAAGAACAGAACTGCACGGAATTAAATATGTAGGTCCTGGTGGGACTGCCGCATCGAGGCTGCCGTAAAAGTTGCCTGAATAAAATATACGATTACTTCTGTGTTTGGTAATATTTTGGGAAAATGAAAACAATTGTAGCGGTAACACTGCTTGTTGGGACAGTAATTTGCGTTTTATTAGTAGGGTAAATAACAAATTTACATATAAAATTACCTATTGACATTCATTGCTGGACGCGTATGACCGTTTCAAATACTGTAATAGAAGCTATAAAACTTTATTAGCTGCTGTTTAGTTTCAAATTTAATATGTTATGCTTTATTTCAGCATATTTTCACGATTATTTACGTCTTTTGTTTAAAGAAAATATGTCAGAAATTTCCCTGAAGTAACTTTTATAATAGTTTTTATATTTGAAGAGTCTCAGAATATATTATAAATAAAATTTACATAATACGTAGGTACATATATCCATTTTAGTATGAATATTTTCCGACATGCTTACATTGCTGAATTTATTTTGCGTGAGAAGAGGAAAACATTTTTCTCCACAATAAAATAAGTCTTAACTAAGTATAACATAATATTTTAGTATATTAAATGGAAAGCCTTATAATATTAACATTCGTGTGGAACAGTTATATTTAACTATCTTTATTTTTTATTTTTAATTCACCAAGTAAATAAAAAAGTAAATTAAAACTGGACTGCACGTCAAACCGTTCTAGCGCTGTATTTATTGTTTTTTTTACCGTTTTTTTATTCAAAAGTTTATATATTCGTTAACTACTTTTTGTATGTTTGTCCGCCGATTTTTCCGTCATTAGTCGACCGATTCTAAAACTTCAAGAGCGTATTTTCTCATTGGTCGCATTACCACCTACCTACCTACATATTATTATTCACTTTTCTAAACTTTGAAGTAACTAATATATCATTTTCTGTAATTTAATTTTTATATAATTTTGAAGTCGATGTTTACTTAAAAAATGTATTCCGAAGACCAATAAAAAGCAAAAAATATTTAATATCAACAAATAAAACTTACCAGGAACAAAACTAAGGATGACCGTCCTCTTAAACCTCAGTCCCTTGTTCTTCAATCGCCTTATAGCCTCTATGTACTGTATACCAACGGACTTCATATCTTGCACACCTCTTCCATAAATCACACCGTCTACTATGCGAGCTTCAAAGGGAGGATAGGTCCAGCTTTTCTGAAATGAAATCAAAATTATTATAAACTTAATTTAAAATTAATGTTAATGTTTGAAAATTTAAAATTTATTGTTTGGACAACTTATTTGAACCAAAATATTTTTTTCAGTTTCACGATTCATATATAGTATATAGTAGAGTAGGCAAAAAGAACCTAATGTCATGGCTCTCCGTTTACCGTTTTTCGCCCGAATTTAAAATATTGTGTTTTAAGCAGCAGAGCTCAACGTAGCTGACGCAACGTATCTTGAAAATTATCCGTTTCTTCGAATTGAGATTAAACCCACAATTACCATTTACAGTCATACGATGGCCAATATATAAGAAATAATAATAATAATAATAACATATTGCAATTTATAAGAAAACATTTATTCTCTCAATACATTGACGTGTTACGCATCATGCTTGCTTTATACTACTAAAACCATTGAAACACCAATAATGTATCAAAAGCGGGACAAAGGATTTTAGTATGGGATATTAGTTTTAAGGCCGTGTTCCAGAGATACTACAAGTTTATTAGAGATTGTAATTTTTTGTATAGATACATGGAAAATATTGTTATCATATAAATAAAATCATATAAATAAAATAATTTGACGATATGGGACGTCTAAGACCCAAATCTCGCTAACTAAAAATGTGTATATAAAATATTCTCGTAGGTTTGACTGTATCAGATGTCACCACTTAAAATGATATTAGTATGTTAAAATCAAAATATGTATCTTACTTTAATCATACTCTTATAACAGGACATTCAACTGAGATGTATACAAAAAGCTTGGCTTGGCTTGGCTTTACTTGTATAAGTTTTTGATTGTTTGTAATTTAGTAATATGCTATTGTTTTCTATGTAATAAATCAATAAATAAATAGTTCTAGAACGATTAGTAAAATTGTTTAATATACGATATGATGATATTAACTATTGCTGCAAGATTTGTCAAGGAATTTCGTGTTGTTTTATTAGAAAATGCAGCCCAAAACTGCAGTAAAATTGTAATATTTTTTTTTTTCTACTATAAAATAATACTAATTTCATCAACAATTTATTTTTTTTTTCAGTTTCACGCTGTATCCCGCACACAACAGGGTAGGCAGAGGGAACCTAGTGTTAAGACACTCCGTTCCCCACTTTCTGCCGATTTCTGGAGGCATTGCGTGTTGAGTGGCAGAACTCAACGCCGCGCTTAACCTGGACACCAGAGCGAAGAAATGGAAATATAAATTTAAGTAAATATTTCATCTCCTCGAGTGGGGATCGAACCCACAACCAGTCGGTTTTACAGTCACACCTCGTGCCACTGCGCCACCACTGGCCTCATTATATTAGATATAAAAAATATAAAAAAATTGTAGAGGCAGTCGTGTCACAATGGCACGAGCGTGTGACTGTAAACGCGGCGGTTGTGGGGTCGATTCCTACTCGGGGGAAGGAATTATTATTTATTAATATTATCATTATTGGTAAAAAGGCTAAGCGCGGCATTGAGTTCAGCCACTCAATACGCAATGCCCTTAAAATTCGGCGGAAAATGAGGAATGGAGTGTCTTAACATTAGGTTCCCTGTACTTACTCCTTTTCTATATGTGTTTTACTTACAGCCGAAACGTCTGAGCTGATTATGACGATATTTTTGAAAGGACATTTTGAAACCATTAATTTAAATATAATCATAAACATGAGCGTGCTCTAGCTTAGCTTTATTTGCTTAGGCTATTTAGATATTATAAATTGTAGGCATACCAAATGATATATGTGGGTCTAATATACCAACCACACCCACATATGAATATAACCACAAACATTCTGAAATTACTATGATATAGAAAATTATATGATAATTATGTAAAATTGATCATATTTCTAATGTCTAAATATGATGGTGAATAATTTTTAGACAAAGGCTCAAAAGTCAACTTCATTTTATAGAAAAATGTACTAAAGAATATTTTTTTTTTTATATATTTTTATCAAAGTGTGTCTGTAAAACCGATTGGTTGTAGGTTCGATCCCCACTCGAGGAGATGAAATATTTACTTAAATTTATATTTCCATTTCTTCGCTCTGGTGTCGAGAAAAAGTGCGGCGTTGAGTTCTGCCACTCAACACGCAATGCCTCTAGAATTCAGCAGAAAGTGGAGAACGGAGTGTCTTAACACTAGGTTCCCTCAGCCTACCCTGCTGTATGCAGGATACAGCGTGAAGCTAATTTAATTTAATTTTAATTTTTTCAACTGTAAACGAAACTAATATTGAAGAATTGTTATAATATTTTACAAATATAAACAATGTCGTTTAGATCGTAGCAAAATAAAAGTTATTCATATCGAAAGGTTTAACACTATTCATATGGAAGCGACACCGAAAAGGTATTTACACGCAAAAACGCTTGTGACATGTGCTAAATTTTCTCAAGCCATAATATTTTTAGAAAGGGTAATAATTTCTTTTTTAGGCTTTTCGAGGGTTAACACTATAATACTGCGACCACACTTTGTTTAACTTCCACGAGAAACTTTTTTCTATGATATAAAATTAATATTTTTAAACGTACATAAAGGATTATGATATACATACAAACATACAGTTTGCAGCTTACAATATACAAACTTTAATGAAATATTAGTCTTTCTTATAGTATCAAGAAGAAAAGATTTTTTTGAAAGAAGCATGTTCATGCAATAAATTAAAAGACTAAAGGAAATAAGAAAATTACGTAGTTTTACTACGTTACCTACATTAGATCATTAACATATAAAATAAATTTAAAGCCGTTGAGTTCGCTACTCAAGATGTAGTCTTGAAAATGCAGCGGAAATTGGAGAATGGGATGCTACCACACTAGGTTCCCTCTGCTTAACCTACAATGCGGGAAAAAGCGCCTTACCTCGAATACAGGGACGACGTCCATATGAGAATTTAGTAATATACTTGGCAGCGAGGGCTCAAGTCCTTCCCAAGTCATCACCAGAATGGGTTTCTTTGGCAACACCTCACATACTTGGTAGGGAAGACCGAGTTCGTCGGCTTGTCCTTTCAGATACGCAATACACTCATCTGTAAAACGATATGTAAGTTAGTAAGGAATTTCAATTGCATTAATAATATAATGTATTATTGTCTCATATTCAATAATATTTTTCGGAGTCCAAATTAGAAGTTTTTCATATTATAGTTACAAAATTATAATATTACGTTCACGGAATTGAAACACGAATGAATCCGACGTAGCACAGTGGCGTAGCATCTGAAACGTGATCGTAGTGAGTTCGATTAGTACTCAAGAAAATTATTATATTTAATACATATTTTCATTTCGTCCCTCTGATAGACAAACCATGGCATTGGTTTCACCACTCAACACACAATATCTTCAAAACCTTGCAAAAAGTGGTGAACGAAGTGTCTTAACACTAGATTCTTTATGCCTACCCTGATAAGTAGAAAAATGCGTGAGGCTGCTTCAAAATTGAAACATAATAAAAGCCATACACGGACCATCCATGTATCTCGACAAAACATGCCGAAACCGCAGTAATTAGTGACTGGACAATTTTCTCATAACGATACGAACATACATACATACATTTATAGTATCTATAGTAAATATTTGTAGCAATACCGTAATTAATATTTAGGTAGCTGCGTATTCAACAGTAAGCCGGAGATTAGTCGCCTGAGGACCATTTCTGTCCTTTACCGATATTATTATGGAGATATTCATTACTTATTAATGTATTCCCAATATATTTATTGTTATTGAAACGTTTGTCTTAATACACGTCCAGGGAATGACCTTATGAATCAAAATGTACCTACTCGAAATGTGTTTTGTTTTATATGATTTATATGATTTTATTGATACATACTTTGTTTATGTAAATGTTAATAAATACTAATAAATTATTAATAAAATTAAGATGTATGTATATTTTTACTTTCTATATTTTTCTATATTTTTGCCAGTCATAAAACAATGCAAAATTGATTTTGCATTGTTTTGGCAGTTGTGGTCAATAAATAATGCATAAGTATACAAATGTGTAAAACTACGTACAAAATAACAGAAAGTTATTCATATGGGTACCTTGCAAATAATATATATTTTTTCTTGTACAACAGAACAGGGAGAACAAATTATTTTCATACTTATTTAGACTCGAACCCGCGCCTCCTGGAAACCGACCAGGGGGCGCGGGTTCGAGTCCCGCTACGTCAAATTTTTATACGTTTTCTAAATAAGTATTTTTCTTTTCTAAGTGTGGAATAACACTTTAAAAAATGTTAAAAAAATATATATTTTTATTTCCTCGGTCGAGTTCCGTCACTCACTCACCACGTACTGTGTAAAAATATTGTATACAGTATAAAACTTTGCCTATCTCTAAATCCGAAGCCAAATTATACAGTAACCGTTGTAATCTAAGAGCTTAGGTAAAGTAACCTAAATGGTTTTGAGAGATCAAGGCATTTATATACATATTCAATATTCATGAAGATTGAAGTCAGTAGTTCTGATACTGGGTCTGTGCGTGTCAATAGATAACTGTGTGTATTGGTAACCGCAGGATCGATAACCTTCAGTATATATGGTATGATAAGAACAAAGGATTGCGGTTATATGCGAGTACCTAATTATGCTTGTAGGTATGTCCTGGACCTTATATCACGTAAATCATGGTAGGTATGCAGAAAGAATTATAAAGGTTTAAGTTCGTTCCCCACTTTCCGCCCAATTTTCGAAACATTGTGGCACTTAACTGGCGGCATTTAACGCTAGGGTGTGTCTTTTTATTAAAGTGCTTCCACTTTCCGTTTTAGATCGGAGTGTCTTAACACTAGGATCTATTTGCCTACTCTGCTACATGCGGAATACAGCGTGAAGGTAAAAAAAACATTATATACTTATTTAGCTAACGTATAAAAATTTCAACGAAGCGGGACTCGAAATCGCGTCTCCTTGAAACCGACCAGCCGCTCTGACCACTGAGCCATACGTTCTCCTGGTCGATTTCCAGGAGGCGCGGATTCGAGTCCCGCTACGTTAAAATTTTTATACGTTTTCTAAGTATTTTTCTTTCCTAAATGTGGAATAACACTTTCAAAATGTTAAAAAACATTATATGTCACTGATAGCTTTTTAAATTAAAAATAAATATTATTTCGGTTTTATTAAACCACTAGTGACGTCTTTTAACAAGAAAATAGAACGTCCATTGTCGAATAAAAGATCGATAGACTAACACCTTTCGTCATTTATTGCAAATTAAAAAAAAACAATCTCACGCTATAACCCGCACACAGCAGCAGAGAGAACGCAATGTCTCGTGATAAACGGAGTGTCAGTGTTAAGACACTCCGTTTATTCTAATATATCAGTAAAAATATATAAACAACATACCATAATCAATGTTGGGATGAACAGTTCGTATCCTAAGATAGTCCTGAAGGTTCTTTACTGCAGGATCTTTCTCATAGTCCGTCATGTTTGTATGTCGACCGATTCGTTAGCAGACTCTAATAAAATATGGCTAAATAGGCGTGTAATAAAACATTTTATATTTTTATGTGAAACCGCAATAGATAGGGGAGTTTGAGGTATTATGGAACATATGAACTTAAATATATATGTATTAATATTTTTTAAGGTATATTACCTGGATAGTAGATAAAACAATAATTTGTTTTATCTACTATATCCATCTAATTAATAATCTTAATTTTCTTTTAGCTTAACGCTGTAAACAGGAGAACAAAGTGTAAAGACACTCCGTTCCCAATTTCCCGCTGAATTTTGGAGGCATTTTGTGTTGAGTAGAGGAATTCAATGCCGGGTTTTGCCTCGACACCAGAGCGAAGAAAATAAAATATCTAGTATTTCATTTCCTCGAATGGAAATCGAACCCACAACTTGTCACGTTTAAACGCTTGTGCCCCTGCGGCATGACTGGCCTCTGGTAATTTAAATGATTAATGATGATGTCGTTATTGTAATTAAATTATTTGTAATGTAAAGGAATTAACGCAAAAGATTTCCTTAACGATTACGTTTTGATAAATTATATATCAAATTTATTATTTTGAGACTCTGTTTATCACGAGACATTACGTTCTCTCTGCTGCTGTGGGCGGGTTATAGCGTGAAACTGTTTTTTTTATTTTGCAATAAATGACGAAAGGTATTGGTCTATTTTCTTGATAAAAGACGTCTCTAGTGGCTTAATAAAACCTAAATATTGACGGAAAGTGGAAGCACTTTAGTAAAAAGACACATCGTAGCGTTAACTGCCGCCAGTTAACTGACGCAATGTTTTAAAACTTGGGCGAAAAGTGGAGAACGAACTTAAACCATTATAATTCTTTCTGGATACCATGCTAGAAATATGGTATAGATTGCAGCAAACCCTATAATGCCAGCCAAATAATCCTATAATATATTAGCCACACTCACTATAGTAACATACAAGAGAAACAGAGAAAATTAGAGAAATTTATTTCTGAATATTTTGCAAGTAAATAAAAGAAGAAAATAGTTAATAAGAGTCGGTGAAATGAATTATAGAGCTAGTGATTGATTACTATTTTTAAACTTAGCTTCCAAGTCAGGATGGCCGAGCGGTCTAAGGCGCTGCGTTCAGGTCGCAGTCCACTTCTGTGGGCGTGGGTTCGAATCCCACTTCTGACAAGATCATTTTTGTTTTATTTTGATACACTTCATTTATATTATTTTTATATCTTTAAAATTAAAAGTACATCTTATTCGTTTAAGTATATATCTTATTCGTTTTGGTATTTTTAGTTGCGCAAATCTGCAATTGGTGCTTTATTGAAGTAAGTTTTACAGTCTAGGTAAAATAATTAAATGATAAATTAAAAACAATACATTAAGAATATAACGTAATATATTTTTCGTTAAGTATACTAAATAGTAATTAAAAATTATCACAATTAAAAAGTAAATATACAGGAAACAGAATTTTTTTGTGAACGCATTGCGTGCTTAATGCGCATGAATCTAAATTATTTCATTTGGCTATTTACTTTTTTTTAATTTTTTACAGCGCAACAAAAGACTTCTGCCGCTTTGTTTTATAAGTGATATTTTATTTAATTGCACCTACACAAAGCTCAATTAATCTACTAACGTTTACTTTATTTCTTTATATATACATATTTATAGTTCATTTTAAACCTTAAAGTGAAGCTTTACTTTTTATTTCTTTTAGCTTCAAAGTGTATCCCGTATATAGCGGGGCAGAAGGAACCTAGTAGCAAAACATTCCGTGTCCCAATATTTGTCCCGTTTTCGTGATATTGCGTGATTATTATTCTCCTTTGCCGGAGTGGAAATCATTCGTTCCCTAAAGTGAGAATGGAACCCATAACTGTCGCATTTTTACAAGCAAATGCTGTGTCGCTACGCCATGATGGTGATAAGACCGTAAAAAATATTTTCTTGATGATAGTGATAATAATATCATCATATGAAATTAGCGAGCGAAATGGTGATTCAGAACACAATATAAATAACAAAAAAGACAAGGTTAAAAAGAAATTATTTTATAAGAATACATAATACCGTAGCGTTTGGCGCTCCGTTCTCTCTGACTACCCCGCAAGGGATAAAGCGTGAAGCTAAGTTAAGTTAAGTTAAGAATACATAATATTTAATAATATTGTATGTATATTGTTATGAGCTCACGCTACCCGCTTTATCTTTACCATTGTTGTTTACTTTTGATTGATAAATTACCCACAATGTGAAAACAGATTTGATAACGATTGATGGAATTTTTTAATGAAACACCGATATATTTATAAGTCTTCAAATTAATGTTACTATTTTATTAGTATTTGGTCCGAAAAACAAATAAATATAGAACCAGAGATATATAATAATAAATCACTCAATTTTCTTTCTATTTATAGGGTATACATTCCTTTTTTCAAAAACATCTTTGACTTCCGCCACTCAACGCGTGATGCCTTAAGGATTCGGCGGAAAATAGCGCACGGAATGTCTTAATGGATAGCGAGTGTCTTAGCACTAGGTTTCCAGGTTTCCTCTGCCTACGCTACACTAGGATATATCCTACGTTAAAATAAAAAAATGTTCATATTGTAAGTAGCATGAAACAGCATCATGTTTTTTGGCTTAATAAATAATTATTGCGATAATTAATTTTAAAAAAAGTAACTTATTGAACGTCAAATCCATCAATTATTTAATATCACTCAATCTTAATGGTTATCATAACTTTCAAAAAAATACTCACCAACACACGCGATGTACACATAATATGACATCTACCTGACAAAATCTGACTTTATAAAACATAAGGATAATGATAAATTATGTACCTATTACTTAACTTTGACCAACTAAACAATTTCAGAGCCCGTCGTGGCTTAATGGGATAGCGTCAGACTGTAAATGAACGGTATTGCGTTCAATACCGATTTTTGAATTAATTATTAAATTTTTTCCTCTGCCACAAAAAAAATAAAGCACTCAACACGAATTCTCTCTTCTTCGCCCTGGTACAAAATGCAGAACTGATTTCTGCCACTCAACACGGAATGTTTTGATATTTGGGCGGTACTTGGAACACAGAATGTCTTGATTAGACATTAGATTCCCTTTGCCTAAAAAAAATAAGTTCCCTACTCTAGATGATGAGGCATGAAGATTTGAGTTATACATTAAAAATGAATTATGAAACGAAAATGTAGTTACATGCATAAATATATTTGAATATTATTTTAGTTCTTGATACGTTTACGTTTACGCCTACGCGGTAGCTACTCAAACGTAAATAAAATATTACGTCACTTACATTTAATAACTCAAAATAAACTACAGTCATTATGATTATGGTGTCACGCAAGTTAAAAAACATGCTTATATTTTGATTTATAGAATTCCTCCAAAATTAAAAACTGTTGACCGATAAAGTTAAAATTTAAGTTACAATTTTTTTTATTTAATTTTAATTCCGCATACAGCAGGGTAGGCAGAGGGAACCTAGTGGTAAGACACTCCGTTCCTCACTTTCTGCCCATTTCTGAAGGCACTGCGTGTTGAGTGACAGAACTCAACGCCGCGCTTTTGCCTCGACACCAGAGCGATTAAATGGAAATATAAATGTAAATAAATATTTCATTTCCTCGAGTCTACAACCGGTCGGTTTTACAGTCAAACTTTGCGCCCACGACGCCGATTGGCCTCAAACTGGAAATTTAAAATACTGTAGTCTTCTTTTGTAATAAATTATTATTATCCCCTATACTTACGAATAGGCTTCGTTTGTACTGTGCTGTGGAAATCCTAAACCATGTAAACCTTTCACTTCCGTGTCAGATCATTTCCTAACGCTGTCATGTTTGACAGGTTCATTTCCAAGCGTAGACATTGGTGGCTTTTCTAGCACTAGTCGATGGATCCAATATTAAATAAATAAAGAGATTGATAGGTTTAACTCAACGATCTTATAAACAATTGGTTCTAATTGCAAATTTTTTTTCGTCTTGGATAACTCTTCTCCCTCATCTTTCTCTCTTCATTTCTTACCTATTTCATTTCTTGTCAATATTTTGACCATATAAGCGAAACTGCTATATTAGTTAAGTGGATTTAAAATTAATATCAGCTATTTCTATATTTGAACACGATGCCATTTTAAACTTTTCTCCAAATAAATCGAATAAAAACGCCTCCATATTTTTATAGAAACATTTCAGAATTTTACACTTTCAATATTACACTATGCTGTAGTAAATTCGATTTGCTATAGGGTACTAAAATAAAAGGTACTAAAATAAATAATACATTTCACTTCGGTTGGTGCGCGTAGTGGCGGGCACAGGTGTGTCATCTTAGATATTTGTGTTTTACTATTTCGAGAACTAGATTTGCTTTTAGATAGCGTTGACACCATTTCCGATACGATTTGTATAAGGAAAGGAACTATATTTATTGTTCTGTTATATTGTTTGGTTCTTTAAATTAAAATGTTAAAAAGTAAATTGTATATTTAAATACTTAATATATTTTGGAGGTATGCAGCTTTAATTTTTTTCTTCTATAGTAGAATAGGCAATAGGAATCTTAAGTCTAGTGTTAAGTCATTTCGTTCCTCACTTCCCGCCCAATTTTCGAGATTTGGAATTTGGATTTGATCTTGAAAATGCCAGGATTACAAGTTTACAGAACGAAGATACAATGGTTAGCTGGAAAGTTAATTAATTCAATATTTGTTATTTTTTATCTATTTGCTTTAGATATATGTTACAATTATCATTTAATAATTTATCTGATTACATTTTTACAGATACAGAAAACAGCAAACGGAAAGTCCAGTTACAAATATTATTATATTGTAATTCTTAATTGTTATATACAACGCCAACTACGGTTGAAATTGAAAACTCTGCTCTGTTTTATTTACAAAGTTTCCAAAAGTAGCCAAAGATGGCGCTATCGAGTATTATACAAGAACAAAAGCTCAGACTGCAACCCTTAAATAATCTACAGTTTCCTTACAGATGTCGCTTACTTAAATTTCACATTAAAATACTATTTCATTACTATTTTATATTTTCGCTACTCTTATCTAAACTTATTTAACATTTTTAAATAATATCAATAAAAATTAAATGGTTCTTATCCGTACTCTACTATTTACTCATAGAGTCTGTGAGTGACTGTGAGTGAAGGTGACGAAATGAAAAATCAGAATGGAGAGTCTTGACCCTAGATTATCTCTGATTTTCATAAGCGAAGTAAAAAGTTTAAACTGAAAAAAAAGTATAAGAATGTGGTTCTTTTTCCTCTTGCTTTAAGAAGGTAGCCATAAATAAATTAATAATAAAAACCAGCAAAAATATAATAATAACTATTTTAATAAAACTAAACTAAAAAACTAGCTCTAACTTCACGCTGTATTCCTAGCGGGGTATTCAGAGAGAACGGAGCACCAAACGCTACGATCTCTGCATACCTCTTTTGCCTCGTCTACTCTCATCAACCTCTTCATACATGCACTCCGGGGGGTCCTTATGCTTTTTACGTGACTTTCCTCCAGTGTCTGTAATACTGTGTTTTCGAAAGTCAACCGAAGTCTCCTCTTGCCTCTCTTACCGCTCACATTTCCGTCATAAATCTTTTTTGCCATTCTTTCATCACTCATTCGTTGGACGTGCCCAAACCAGCTTAGCACTTTCTTCTTCATTCTCACCGTAACATCCTCGCTAGTACCTGCCGTTCTGTGTAGCTCTTCATTGCAGATTCAATCAGCTAAGCTGACTCCGCATATCATACAAAGAGATCGCATCTCCACAGCATTCACCTTTCTTACATTCTTCTTCTGCCAAACGTGCTGCTGTGCTGACGTGTCACAGTCTCATCAATGCAGCTAAGGCACCGTTAACGCTGCTGTCATCAGCAATACGCCTTTCCACATCCATCTCGTATCTTCCATCTCTACTAAACATACTTCCCAAACTACTACTAATTTAATATTTTTTATAAATATAAAGTATGCTTAACTTCCTACAACTAAATAAGAAATATCGCTTTTACGAGAAAATACACGTTTCGTTGATAAATGTTGGGATATCAGCACGCCTGAAGAAATTCTCATTAGACATCTTTGCCTTTTGTAGGACCACTTTAATATATGTTGTAATTTGTCCGTTGTATGCTTATATAAATCTCGTTTACTTCTAGTCCCCTTTAAGTACAAAAGATTTTTTTTATCCAGCATATTGCACGTTAGGCAGCGGGAACCTAGTATTCGAACAACGTTTGAGACGAGACGTTGCGTAAGTCAACGCCGAGTCCGTGAGTGCGAATGCGAAACCACAGCAGTGAACATGTTATATATTTACAATTGTTCGCCTTAACTAACATATCATGTCTAATTGAACTTACAACATATTAACTATACTCAAAGATGTTAATTAGAGTCTAATTATTATTAAGCCCGACAAAATACATTTGAACTAATTTCACATGAAGTATTTGCCAATTGACTTCTCCAAGTGCGCCTGTCTATGGAGTACGGATGCTTTTGAAATTGAGAGCTCTTGCTCAACCGATACTACTATTCTTATGATTTATTGTTATTTTCCTCGTTTCAGCGAATTTTCCTATTGCCACATAAAGTTTTTTTTTTTGCTTTTTAGAGTTAAGAAATGTCTTAAGTAGATTGCAGCTACCCCACAGAATTTTGGTCACATTGCATATTGAATGGCGGAACTCTACACCGTACTTTGACACCAGAGCGAAGAAATAAATATAATTATTATTTAATTTTTTCGAGTCTGTATTCGATAACTGTCTCGTTTACAGTCACACGCTTGTGCCCCAGCGCCACGACTAGCCTTAACGTATTTTGATGTGAAAAAGAATTATGTATGCAATACTTACATTAATAATATAAATGTAGAGTTTCGCCACTCAACACATGAAATCGCTAAATAAAGGAAAATGAAACATTTAAAAATTGCTTAAAAGGTTTAGCAAATTATCCAAAAGGTTTTTTTTTATGCAAAAAGACAAGGCAAACGGGTGAACTGGTCACCTGATTGATGGCAAGTGATCACTGCATAACACCAAAGGAGCTCCAAATGCGTTGCTGGCCTTTGAGATGGAAAAAGAAGCGCTTTTTTATGATACCCAAATCCTATCGGAGACACTGCCGTAGTCAGGTCGTTCTATAGTTACGTATAAACCTTCCTACGAAACCGCACATTAGTAGAGTGCCACGTATCAGGTGATGTGGATGGTTGATGGGCGGTTTGTGACGTACTATGAGGTTAAAGGATTCGATAGCCGGTCACAGGTCAAACAGTTCTTCAGAACACTCCCTATAATAAATGCGGTAGAGAACGCGAGACGTACAACACACAAAAAAGCCAAAGTGAAGTGAAGAAGCCTTTCACTGATCATTGGATCGCCAACGATTCGAACGGCTTTACTCTGTACTAGGGCTGTTGGATCGCGACTACAAAATTCCGAAATATGCGACGGTTTAGGTTTGATTCTTACTTGGAGGAATGTTTACATTTAAACTGCTCTTATTTTCTTACTGTTAGAAGATAAGGCATAGCTTTGAACCTCCAAGAAAACAGACAAAAAAACAGACATTTAAAGAAATAACTACTATAATATGTATGAAGTAATAAAGAGAATTGAACGTAAAATAACTTAGTACTTAGAATAGATTCCAGACTTCCAAATGATCAAGACATTTTCTATATAAAGACAGTCTTCGCAAAGTGCAACTCATTTTACTGCACTCAAATCAAATTTTATTGGTGGCAATATAATTTTACTGCATATTTATGCAGTTAATTCAAAATTGTGAAATATGAGTGTGATTTAAATTTTCTTTTCTAGAAACGTACTGTGAATGAAAAGTATTTAAAATTTTAATCTAACAATGCCATTTAAATATTAAAATTGTTTTCATATTTCATGCCTTATAACTATTGTATAGTTATAATAGTGTTGCTGGAAAATATAAGGTGATATATAATAAAGAATATCGTGCGCAACGGTAGAGCAGCGTCGCATTGTTTACAGTCAAAAAGAGTACATCTGTCAATGTTGCATAAATACAAGAGGTGTGGCTTCGATTTCCGCTCGGGGGAATGAACTATTTTCATGTTATCGCTCTGGTAATACAATAAAGTGGGGCTCAATACCCAATGTCTAGAAAATAGGTTTGAAAGTATGGAACGGAGTGTTTTGACATTAGGTTTTTTCTGCCCTCCCTGCTGTATGTAGGATACATCCTAAAGCTACAAAAAAATGTAAAGTTAAACATAAATTTTAGTGTGCTTAAAAACAAGCTAAATAGAGTCACATGAATATACAGCTTCACGCTGTATCCCGCATACTGCAGGGTAGGCAGAGGGAACCTAGTGTTAAGACACTCCGTTCCCCACTTTCTGCTGAATTCTGGAGGCATTGCGTGTTGAGTGGCAGAATTCAACGCCGCGCTTGTCCTCGACACCAGAACGAAGAAATGGAAATATAAATTTAAGTAAATATTTCATCTCCTCGAGTGGGAATCGAACCCACAACCAGTCGGTTTTACAGGCGCACTTTGTGCCCCTACGCGATGACTGGCCTCAAACATGAATATACAATAAGAAAATAAAAATGCTGTTAATAACTCTTAATATTTTATTTAAAAATTCTTCAATTAAGAAAAAAATACCATCAAATTATGTGAAGTATTTTTTTTTATATGCATAAAAACTAAAACTACACATAGGCCAAAATTTATATCGTACGTTAAATCTGCCTTAAAGTTACTTATGAACAAATTTATTATAATCGGCTTAGCAATTTTAAACTTTTAACCACCAAAAAGCTTTTATATACAAACATACGTACGTACATACTACATATACAATAACGCTTCTGAAGAAGATGATGATAATATTATAATTATCAGAATAAAAAAAATGTTTTAGAATAATAACCTGAATTTATTCTATCCATACCAATATTATAAATTTGAAAGTAAGTTTGTCTATCTGTCTGTGACGCAATCAGGGCTAAGCCGCTGATCCGATTGTGACAAACTTTCATATTGAGATATTTGAGGGTCTTGGGATAGACATAGGTCACTTTTTTCTCTCATATTTGTAATATTCTCGATATATACTAATATGTTAAAACACGTTTCAATTTGACACGCTATTTATTCTACCATGTTAATAACAACTATCGCAAAGAAACCGTTGCTCCCTTAAAACTACAAAATTCCTTATCGCTACAAGGAATCTTCTTGTCTTAAGAAAGGGTCGCCCAATATGAGCTTCATGAACGATTGCATGGTGTGCGCTGACTCACCCTTATAAGAAACTTAAAAACAACGTTTTACAAAAATATTGTATTTAAAAAAATATTTAAAAGTCCGCGTTGGTATTTGTTTATATCTGAAGGTTGAGCCACAGTAACAAATTTTATTTAAGATAGTTTATAGATTTCGGATTTTATTCAAAAAAATCTTTAAAATTGCGTCACGACGGTATAAGCTTTTATTATTGAAAATTATCATTTACTAAGTTGAGACCGTCTTCACGGCGAAGTGGCACAAACGTATTACTTACTGTAAACGCGACGTTTGTGGGTTTTCAAACCGGGCAAGCGCGAGTTGGACTCGCTCACCGAGGGTTCCGTACGAAAATTTAAGGTCACGAGCTTTTTCTGAAAATCAAGCTTTGCTTAGAAAAAGCACTTTCATCTGATACCTCACTTGAACTAGCGGCCTTAATACCAAACATTGCATTTTTTCCTAAACTAGTACTATCTGTAGATGCTAGATGCAAAATTTCATAAAAAGAAGGAAAAAAGCAACAATTTATGGATAGAAACTTACAATTGTTTTAACTTCGGGTGTTTCTAAATATTATAAATACAAAGATTTTCGTACTATTTACTTTTACATAAATAAATTATAATAGAAATTAGTGACTTACCTCTGCCCCGTACATTATTCTTAAGTGCTTACTTCCTTAACCACTTTATTAATGTCTTCCTACATACATATATAAAACCTAAATTTGCTAGTACTAGTGCTAGTGCGTTTATAAGACTCAGACTAAGTGTATAAGACTCGTCACCTCTCTCTTTCTCTCTCTTTCACACATGTGTGATTCATTTGTCAGATGTATAATTATGTGATGCCCGACTGCCAAAGGAAGGGTTATGTTTTATGTAAAATGAAATCATAAATCAGTTGAGGCCAGGCGCCTGGCGCAGGGGCATAAAGTGTGACTGTAAATCGACTTGTTGTGTGTTCTATCCCCACTCGAGGAGATGAAATATTTACTTAAATTTCCAGTTCTTCTCTCTGGTGTCGAGGTATAGCACGGCGTTGAGTTCTGCCACTCAACAGGACAGAGTGTCTTAACACTAGGTTCCCTCTGCTTACCCTGCTGTGTGCCCGCACACACACATACAGCGTGAAGCTGATGTTTTATGTAATATATTTTATTAAAATGTTAAAGTCCCAATTAGGTATAGGTACAAATTGTACAATCAATTACACCGTACATTCATTAACTAACATAACCCTAAATAACTTAAACTCAATATAACGTAATAACCGATACAAAATAAAACTACCAAACTGGATATATTTTCAGCGTTCTTCAACGACAAGTACCTACATAGTTCTTGAAACAAATAAAATTTGAGCTCACTTTATTGTTTCAAGTCCCACTGCAAACTAGACTTGTCATCGGAGTGGAACAGTTGCTGTTAGCTACCTGGTCTTAGGTTTCTATTTATAAAATATGTTATTATATCGTGCTATAAATATGAAGCCTTAGTGGCGCAGTGTACGCGTATATACACGTCAGTTGTTGGTTCAAATCCCATTTGGGATATGAAATAATTTCAATTCTTCGCTGTGGTATCAAAACCAAAATTCCTTACACTTTGCAGTAATAGCGTAATCCCACATATAGCACGGATACCCAGTGTTAAATTACTCCGTTTCTCACTTTCTGCCGGATTTTGGAGGTATTGCGTGTTAAGTAGCAGAGCTCAACGCCGTGCTTTGCCTCGTGATCAGAAAGAGGAAATGAAAATATAAAATATTTAACTTCCTCGAGTGGGGGTCGAAACCACAACCTACTGCGCTTATAGTGACACACTTGTGCCTCTACGCGACAACTAGAGTCATTATAATATATCTCAATTATTAAGTTAGTACATCAAAATCAGTATCGATAGAACTCTAATTACAAAAAAGTCAAGCACAAGAACAAGAACAATACAAAGTAAGTATAGATAGCGCCTGTTGCAAACGCGACGGTTGTAGTTTCGCTTCCCACTCGGGTAATGAATTTAAAAATTCATCTCGCTCGCCGTTGGGTTCCACCACTCAACACGCCATGTCTCGAAAATTATGAAGCGAAGTTAAAAAAAGTCATTCAAAATGCAACTAAATTATCGGGAAAAATGTCATGATTATTATAGCTATAATAACGTTGACGTCCGAAGAAACATAAAACTAATGATCTTCACTCAAGCTGTTCTAGACATAAAGTAAATTCTTTTACTCGCGACGGAAAATATAATTTTCGAGTCCTTTTTACTTTATTATTGTCTGATATATTTATAATATTAAATTACGTTTTAATTTACCTTCTTAAGAAAAATTTAGGGCGCAACGTACCTTGTTTCACTTTTTTACAAATGTTAGATTTATTGTATGCAATCAACAAATTGAAAAAAAAATAAAATTAATCTTTACATATTTATATAAATCCAAAATTAGAACACCAAGCGTTTGCCAAAATACACGACCGTCTGTCATAGTAATTCAAAGTGAGAAATATAGTGAACCCAATATAATTATAAATTAGTTGTTATTTTCACACTCTAATAGTGAAACTACTTGTCACTCGTTGTCAGAATAAGAATTAACACGCGACGCCTAGAAAACCAACAGATATGACGGATTCACTTTTAAAATAGACTTATTAACCTGTGATATTTGTTAATTTATAATTATTTATATGACCTACAAATACCATGTGCTTATATAAAAAAATAATATGAAAATTTGACATAATTATTTTTAGCTTTACTTTACGTTGTAACCATGATAAAGCAGGGTAAGCAAAGGAAATTTACTGGTACCCACAAATTGGCCGGAAGGCCAATTTTCAAGATATTGGTGTTAACAGTGCGCTTAGTCTTGTTAACAAATCGAGAAATTGAAAATAATTCGTTGCTCCGACTTGGAATCGAACTTATTACCGACGAGCTTATAATCAGACGTTATGCCGCTGCGCCACGACGATCTCAACAAAGACATAAATATTACAATATTATTTTCATAACTAAATGAAGATAGTCGTAGCCAAAATGTTGTCAGTGACCATTCCGTACAAAATATTCGTGTTAAACGGCACCAGAATAATCTTGGCCGCCTCTCTTTCTAAATAAATCACAAATATGTTTAAAACTAGTCGCATATTGGTTTTTTATGTTCTCATAAGTTTCACATTTCAGTTTTACTATTTTTTATTGATCCATAAAATACGTTAGTAGTTACATTAAAAGTCGTTGTTGGAGCGTTGGTCCGAATTACTAAAATTAATTTTATTACTGTACTTTAGATTGGTTTAGTGTAGCTTGAGTGCTTTGGCTCTAAGCA
>DWQW01002645.1:0-25847 GCA_018249695.1 Heliconius erato demophoon | reverse complement strand
TAACCCTCCTCTAATTATAGAGCTGTAGAGTGGCCTTGTTAGTTTAATAAGACGGTGCGCTTTCATTTTAAACACAGTATAGGTTACATGTGATTTGGATTCATACGTTTATTAATAATTTATTATAGGTTGTATCAGTTGTGAAGGGTTAAGTTTGCCTTGTCATATTTTTCGTATTAAATCTTATTAACGGAATCACCTTTGTGGCGCAGTCACATACCTGCGGCTGTAAAAGCGATGGTTGTGTGTTTGATTTCCACTCGGAGGAAAGAAATATTTAAAGGAAATGACAATATTCTCGCTCTGATATCTAAGTTAAGCGTAAGTCTATCCTGCTTAAAAAAAATATGACAAGAGGCGATTGTGGTGCAGTAGACTATTCTACTAATATCTGACTATAAACGCGGTGGTTGTGGTTTCGATTACCACTAGGGGAATTTATTCATTTTCAAGAACGCGCTTTGGTAAGACAAAGTGCAGCGTTTAATTTCGCTCCATGAATTCGTGTAAAAACTGGGGAGCCTTTACCAGGTCCTCTGCCTACCCTGCCAGATATTACAACAGAGAGTAAACAGCTGAGATGATTCATAATAAACTTGTCCAATTAAATGAATAACTATCAAAATAAAACAAATCAGCTTCACGCTGTATCCCGCATACAGCAGGGTAGGCAGAGGGAACCTAGTGTTAAGACACTCCGTTCCCCACTTTCTGCCGAATTTTGGAGGCATTGCGTGTTGAGTGGCAGAACTCAACGCCGCGCTTAACCTCTACACCAGAGCGAAGAAATGGAAATATAAATTTAAGTAAATATTTCATCTCCTCGAGTGGGGATCGAACCCACAACCAGTCGGTTTTACAGTCACACCTCGTGCCATTGCGCCACCACTGGCCTCAAATGAATAACTAAAAATAATTTATAATCATTTAATTATAAACTTGTTAAATAACTTTATCAATTGTTCTATTTAAATTTCATAGAGCTTTCATAATTCGGTTGATTTATTAGATCGGTCTCAGCCATGCATCATATGGTCGCGTGTTGCTTGCGAAGACCGCAGAATATGCTACAACAGTTATTGCTAAAATAATATGGCATAGGTAGTAAAATTTAAAATGAACTATCATATTTAGATTAATAATAGCTTTTAATTATTAATTTTAACCTTTTCGTTGATTTGAATTACTAATTAAGCTTATTATTCTACAAACATACAAAATAAATGATTCAAAAACGACTAAAATATAATAAATAATACACAAAAACAAATAGTACTAGATCTAATTACAAATAAAATAAAGCACAGAACTACAATTTGTCATTCACATTTTGTATTTGAACCTACAATAATGTTCGCTCGCTCGACTTGAGACCAGTCGTGACGCAAAGCCATAAGTGTCCGACTGTAAGCGCGGTAAGTCGTGGGTTCGACTTCCACTCAAGATAATTTCTGGTAATGAGGAACATCGTTGAGTTCTGCCGTTCATACCGCAATGCCACCAAAATGTGACGGAAAGGGACGAACGGAAGTATCTTAATGAGAACGGAGTATCTTACACAAGGTTCCTAGGTTCCCTCTAACTGCTCATGAGAACCAAGTATCTTAATACTAATTTATCTGCGGGATACAGCGTGAAACTAAAAAAACTTACAAAAAAAAATATCTTGCAATGAAACAGTAATACCAACAAGCACAACACCACCACTAAAAACTTAAAACATTCAAGTTTTCTCTACAAAACCCACCCCTTTTCTTCATATGACGAATAGCACAGCCAGGCTATTCATTTAAGTCTCGTACGACAATTATAAACCATTCAACACGTACTCACCGTTCATACGGTCATGCATATTAAATAAGTAATTGCTTTACCTTTTAGCGGTTGTAGAGTCGTTTTTCAGTGTCGTCAGGTTTCGAGAAAATTTTATTATAATTTATTGGAGTCATTTCAATTATATTATTTATGTGTTAAATGGGTGTAGATGGTGTGTATATGTTCATTTTAATATCTAGGATGCGATATATGTTACATTTTGTGTAGCTTAACACCGTATTCTGGATGTAGCAGGGTAAGCAAAGGGAACTTAGAAAGAGGCTGGTTCCATAAATTGGAAATATTGCGTGTTGTCAGGCGGTGCTCAACGTCACGCTTTATTTTCCAATCATTCTCTCTAATGAAAATTGGGCACATAGTCATCTGGTATCGAAGAGCTTCTTGTAAGACACTCCGTTCTTACGCCACACTTTCCGCCAAATCCTCCAAACATTCCTCCGTATTGAGAGACAGACCTGTTTCCCTTTTCCTTGTTACCAGATCGAGGACATTAAAAATAGTAAACATTTCACTCCCCCGACTGGACATCGAACCCACAACCAGCACATACCAAAATTTATATTCAATTTAATTTTCCACGAATAAAGCAAATAATAAGCCCCCATACACGTTGCTAATCTAATTAGGGCTTAGGTCTAATCTCGTGCCGGGAGCGCGGAACACGCATGCTTGATCCCACCTGTACTATACAACTTTGGGCGTGTTTGCTGTGCGTCTACTAAATATATGTATAATGTGGTCACTTCAAATTATTTTATATTTGTATGGAGATTTAAAATTATTTTGTATGAGAAATTTTATAATAATTTTTAATTATTCATGTAAATATTTATATGAACAGAAACTGAGAACTGATTCACTCATATAAATCTGTGATAATACGCTACGATGTCGACGGTCTCTATTGGAGAATAGAGACAGCCGTGTCGTATCGGTTAAGCGTCCGCCTGTATACGCGGAGGTTATGAGTTCGAAGCCATTCGGAGGAATCAGTTATTTTAATTTCCTCGTTACGGTAACAAATCCTCTCGCAAATGGCGTGATTGAGTTCTGCCACAAAACATGTAAAGTCTTAACATCAGATTTCTTTTGCCTACTCCGCTATAGGGAATCGAATCTGCAACACTGCTGCTGCCGCAGTTACAGCCATACGATCTCCGTGCCATGGCTGTCTCTATATCTACTTCCCTTTATAAATAAAAGCAATGCTCAGCAATAAATGTCAAACAGAGAAGGTTTTTAATAAGCTGAAATCATAAAAATTGTAGTGGCTGTGGTGTACCTACTACATGAATTTATATTATACTATCTGCAACAGCGCTCGACTTGAGTATAACGAGTACTGAAATAAAAGTATTCGGACCGCAAATTCACAAATGAGTAAAAATATAGAGTTTTGGTCAGAAATGTGCATTATTTTGACGTTGAATGTTGTTATAAATTTTGTATGATGAATTGTGTTTTGTTCAGTTTTTCTGAATTCTATTATTTTTTAACTGTATATTGCGAAAATTGGCAAAATTTTAATATTTAGGCTATTAAGGAAGCATATTTGCGTACGTACGACAAAACGTATGTAGAGTAAGCAATACCCCACAATCTGACGAATTCTGGCGACATTGCGTGTTGCTACTTAACAAATATGATATTATAAAAAAAAGCTCAAAATCAAACCCGAATTTATCTTAAAGTTAAGTCCATGTCTATTACTTAATTTTTTTGGTTACAAAAATTTTGTTACCATTAAAAAAGGAACCAGAGCTCGACTTTTTGGTTTAGGACTCGTCACCGTAGAGTAATGCTAGCATATTGCACGCTCTACGACACGACGCAAACAAGTTTCAAGTATACCCATATTTTCGGACAGACAACGTCATAAAACTCTTGCAATGCTACAATAATTATGTAACCATCAAACAATGCTTTTGAATCCACGAACCCCCGGAGCCGGAAAATAAGAGTCTGGTAAGCGGTACGCAACCCGAAAACGGAATGTGGATTACCCTCAAGTAGATATGAAAGCGTGGCCACAAAACAAGCGTAATTACATCAAAACAAACAACAAACAAAAAGACCGTCTCATTCACAAGGTAGCTCTACTTTTTTCTATTTCCACGATCTCAGCGCTTTTTGTGGCCCGACCCGAACAAACGGGCACTGTTTTTTTTTCTCTCCTTCACCGGGAAATGACTTCTGACTCATAATCTCCAGCGATCTCATTAAAAATTCATAACTTAAAACTGCGAAAAAATGAAAATCCACAGAAGGTAGGCCCCCCGAACGAGCAGGACTCTACTGGCTATACACGGCCGTACAAAATGTTTCTTAATTAGTGATGCATTTTTATAAACGCTCGAACGATAGGGTCGCTCTGCATAGAGATAGTAGCAATTATTATGCATACTTTTTGAACTGCATACTTTGATTTTGTTTTGTACTCAATTAAATTTTATGGCTGGCACATCCGTTTTGAGGACAGCTCTATGTAGAGTAGCGTATATTGTGGCTTAAAGTTATAGATATTTTCAATATACGAGTATATAATAAAGTTGTAGAGGTTTTAAATGTTATTATGTATAAAAAAATATAAATTATAGTACAACATAAAAACACTAAATCAAAAAACAATAAATGTCTTTGGAGTTTTAATGATGTCGGTCTATTTCTATAATAAAAATGTATATTTTATATATAAATATCTTTTTTTCAGCGTGTTGATGAATTAAACTTATCATTTAATCTATAACACTAAGTGGGGAACATATTGTCTTAACACTAGGTTCCCTCTGCCTACCCTATTGTGTGCGGGATACAACGAGAAGCTGATCTATTACTGAAGTTAACATGTTATTTTGGCTAATAATACATAATTATTACTATAATAATATAATTTTTTTTAGCCTTACGCTAGTCACGTCGACTTATAAATATAGAAAGGTCGGCTAGGAAAACATAGTGTCAAGCCACTCGGTTACCCGAGACATTGCGCGTGTAGAGCGGCGGACTCCAACGCCGCACTTCAATTATTTCAATGATGTACATATTTTGATAGTAACTTTTTATATAACTTTTTATAATATGATGTCGATTTTTGCTTTGATTTGATCTGGAACTCAAATAAAGGACTTGAATCCTAATAACTTATATAAACAAAATATACAAAGTTATCAAAGATCTATTTTAAATATTTCGAGCTGATTTCTTATTCACGCTGTATCCCGTACACAGTATGGTAGGCAGATGGAACCTAACCTAACACTCCCTTTTCCAGTTTTCGCTGAATTCCAGAACCATTGCATGTTGAGTGGCGGAACTGAACGCCGCATTTTACCTGGACACGAGAGCAGAGAAATGAAAATGTACACTTAAACAAATATTTGATTACCTCGAGTGGGGATCGAATCCACAACCAGTCGCTTTACCGTGACACACTCGTCCCTACGTAACCATTGGCCTCAAATATCCATTTTACATGTAAAATAGCGTGTGCAACTAGGTCTGTATCTGCCATCGGTACAGTGTAGTGAAGGCAATTATTTTAATTCCAAGTACGTGTGTAGGGCACTTAGTCCTGTGATAGTTAACAATACAGTATGGTGTAAGATGTAAGTAATTTTCTACTAAATTGATCTACTATGAAACACCTGTTGTAGGGGGATTTATGATATTGTTGCGACATTATGCTTTAGATTTAAAATTATAGTTTTTTAGTTTTTTTAAAGATGTATGATCGTGGCTTTAGAAAATATTTTTTTGTCTTTTAAAAATATGAGTAATGTCATAACTTTGCTTCCAATTTTAATAGAAAGCAGAGAACAGCGTGCCTCGACACTACGTTCTATTTGTGTACATTGCTATGTAAAAAACGTAAAGCTTAAGAACAAAATTGCAACAAAAGAAGAGAAACGTCACTAGCGTGCGATTGTAAACGCGGCGGATATTAGTTCGATTCCCAGTCGGTGGAATGAATTATTTAATATTTTAAAGTTCGGCGTTGATTTCCGCCACTCAGAGAAAATTTCAAACCTACAATATTCGCGTTAAACTGCAACTGAACCATGATTTCGTTTCATTTATTTGAGTTATGTCAATAATAAATATTTTTACCATTTATATGATGAAAAGCAAATGTTCTTTAGTTTTATTTCCAAACCAGTCTGCACGGACGGTGAAGAGGTCACTCGAGGCATTAGTCTGACGTAGTCAACTAATTATATAAAAATATTGTTTTTTTCTATTTATTCTATATTTCTAAAACTACATGATTATTTATTTAATATACTGAATAATATAAAATGTTTGCAGTTATTTTTAATATGATTTTTTTTTTTAATTCTATCTTGAATAAAAATACAAACTATGTTAAAAAAATCAAATTTGTTTCAAGGGGACCTAGTAATTAGACACTTCTTTCTCCACTTTCAGCCGAATTCTGAAGGAATTGCGACTTAAGTGGCGGAACTCAACGCCTCGACACTAGAGCGAAGATATGCAAATATTAATTTAAGTAAATATTTCATCTCCTAGAGTGGGAATCGAATCCACAAACAGTCGGTTTAACAGTCGCACTTTGTGCCACTGCGCCACTATATATTAACATAATATAATAATTTTACCTCATAAAATGTGAACCTAGATACCACAAGATAGCTGATATTATGACAATCCGTACAATTGGCTATAAGCCAGCAAGTGATTATCTCGCTTCGCACACTGTCGTTTCGCCATTTGTTTAAATTACATTACCGTGTGCAGGCGCAGCTTGGAGTACCTCCACACTGAATGTTTGTAGCTATTTAGGTAGGTAAATTATTAAGAATTAATTATTTCTTTATAGAAAATTAATCTTTTTGACAATAGTTACAAATTAAAATTTCTATAAGTATCGTCGACTAATTTTTTGCCTTCGCTTGTTTATCTTAAGACATGCCTTATCGTTTCCCGTAAGCCATATTATATACCATTAACTAATAAGCTCACTAGTATCACGAATCTATAAAATATTTTATTATTAGAACGTGCCAAAAAAAAAATGTTCATGTATTTCGGGCTTAGAAACAATATATATAAAGCAGAATATCAAAAAGCTGAAGAAACTTGTCAGCTCTATGTGTGGATGAACGTCTTAATCTCAGGAATTACTAATTTGAATTGGAAAAATCTTTAGTATTGGATAGACCAAATATCGAAAATAACAATAGATAGCTATGTTACACAAAATAAATTAGTAATAGGTAATAATAGGCAGAAATTAGGTTATAAATATAAGATATAAAACCGTTTTCACCACAAACTTTCATTACACAACAGTCCTTATAACGTGTGTACAGTGACACGCGTGGGCGCGCTGATGTGTGTACTCAGATTAAATTGCATTAACACAATATATTCACATATCACGCTATCTAAGAATACACGAGGCCAGTCGTGGCGCAGCGGCACAAAGTGTGACTGTAAAATCGACTGGTTGTGGGTTCGATCCCCACTCGAGAAAATGAAATATTTATTTAAATTTATATTTTCATTTCTTTGCTCTGATGTCGAGGCAACGCGCGGCGTTCAATTCCGCCACTCAACTCGCAATTCCTCCATTCGACGGAAAGTAGGGAACGGAGTGTCTTAACACTTGGGTCCCTCTGCCTACCCTGCTGGGTGCGGGACACAACGTGAAGTTAATTTAATAATATACGAGAGTCTATACTATTTTTGAAAGAATAAATGTTGCCTGCAAATGACAGATAGTGCATTGTTAGTATAGTAGCAAGTGGATTTCGATTTGCAAGAACGTTTTTGTATAGCATCGTAATATGTTAGTCGAAATAAATGTTTTAAATCTATATATTTTGGTATTATATTTAGTATGGGTGATAGTGCATTCAATTTCTGGGAGTGCAAGAATATTTTTGTTTCTTAGTTTCTTATCTTCAAGAATTTACTTGATGCGACAGGGCAGGCTGGAAAAGTATCTTTACTGTTCACTATATAGCTAGCAGCTCTAACAGCCTTCTTTTGTGTATCATACGTAACAAATATATTTTCTTCTTTCATTTCGTTAATTGCTTGACAAATATGAAATATTCCACAACCAAAAAAGTGGTTATGTCTGAAGTATTAAATATTTAATCATATCTTATATCTCAATCATGTCTAAATGTATATTTGTTTTTAACAATAAGCCAATTAAAACAAAAAAAAATAGTTTCTTATTATAATAGAGTAAGCAGTGTCAGTTTTGTGTCAAAATATTCAGCTTCACGCTGTATCCCGCACACAGCAGGTTAGGCAGAGGGAACCTAGTGTTAAGACACTCTGTTCCCCACTTTATGCCGAATTCTGGAGGCATTGCGTGTTTAGTGGCAGAACTCAACGCCGCGCGTAACCTCGATATCAGAGCGAAGAAATGGAAAGTAAATATTTCATCTCCTCGAGTGGGGATCGAACCCACAGCCAGTTGATTTTGCAGTCACACCTCGTGCTGCGCCATGACTGTCCTCAAGATCAAGATATTCGATTCTAAATATTATTTTCCTTATATTAAATTGAAAACATTGCGTGTTGAGACGAGTACAACAAAACAGAAATAACAATATTTAATTTCCCCAAATGTGATTGAACCTACAACAATAGCATGCATAACTAGACGTGTCCCACTGCGCCACGACACCCACAAAACAATCAAATTATAAACCAATATCCTATTCCACATCCTATCTGGGCGAGGCGAGTGTTAGTTCGAATACGACAACGTATTATACATACGTAATGCACCACCCACTACAAAATAAACATGGGAGTCTAAACTTATTAGAATTTATGAAATTCAACCTTATGTTAAAATCATGAATATTTAAAGATTTCGCATATTTAAAATTTTACTCTTTTTTTGGTTTAGGGGTTAAATTGTATCCGATTTATATCCCCATTAGATTCTGCTTCCCTTTTAAAAAATACTGACTGTAATGTTGGTACATTTGTTTATGAAATTTAAATTATTAATATTAACATAGGTTGTCGAGGCCAGTCGTGGCGCAGGAGCACAAAGTGTGGCTGTAAACACGACTGGTTGTGGGTTCGATTCCCACTCGAGGAAACAAAATATGTTTTCACGCCTAAAAGACATAAATTAAAGATCTTATCAGAGTCAAGAGAACTCAACTACCAACTTAACAACTTTGAGTACTTTCTTATTATATTTTAGTGTTATGCTCTACACTGTTTTATTTCGTATAAAGCAGGGTAAGTAGAGCAAGTGAAATCGGAATCGAACCTACAAAGATTATCTACAATTTACAAGCACTATGCCACTGTACCACAACAGCAGAATAAAATACACAGTATATTCATATATAAATTACTTGGACTAAAGACAAAATAAACACAACAACAGTTTAAAGAATATTTATGTTAAATAAAACGAAACGTACAGAAACATTGTAATGTTCAATATTCATTTTGATACATTTTTAATACATTATATCTCCTTTATAAATAACTGCTTGTCGCGCAACAAAGAATATGTCAATGACAATAGCACATTGTGTACTGTGAATCTCTTTGTATCATGTCTGCGTTTAGCTCATATTACTCACATTGTCCTAGGTTCCAATCCTGTATTGGGATGAGAGGATGAGAAATTAAAGACGAATTTTATATTACTTTTGGGACCCAAAAATATGGTCACTAAGTTTATTGACAGTTAAGTTAAGAGAGAGAAATCGAATGACATTTTAATTTTTTTTTCTTTTTTAAATGAAAAGCTTAAGTTTCTATAGTATTTCTTATACTAGAGTATTACGTAGGTATATGTCGTATGATATTTTAATATGAAGAAACAAGTTCCAAGAAATATGATATTCATAATTACCAATGCACAGGCCAATTTTTTATGTTTATGGATTACACGTTATCTCAAATCAGCAAAAATAACAACGGAATGAAGTGTAAAGTAAAAAATCAGTATTAGTAATACTGATTTTTAACTTTAGTAATATTAGTAATACTGATTTTTAACGTAAAGTAAAAAATCAGTATTAGTAATACTGATTTTTAACTTGACACTTTATTCTGTTCCATTCCATTTAACACTCCGTTCTCCTACCAGAGCGGAGAGTTGAACTTATAGCCAATAGAGTCCAATGACCTTCAAATACAGAATGTGGACCACTTTTCAACTGTTATAGCATATAAATTTTTCACTGCAAATATTTTCTTCTCAAGACCGAGAGCTGAGCTGAGTCAACTGCTCTCTTCCAACGCTGCTGGATTCTACCAATCCTTTTTTAAATCTGCTATCACCTTCACGCTGTATCCCGCACACAGCAGGGTAGACAGAGGGAACCTTTCCCACTTTCTGTGGAATTCTGGAGGCATCGCGTGTTGAGTGGCAGAACTCAACGCTGCGCTTTGCCTCGACACCAGAACGAAGAAACGGAAATATAAATTTAAATAACTATTTCATCTCCTCGAATGGGGATCGAACCCACAACCAGGCGGTTTTACAGTCACACTTTGTGCCCCTGCGACACGACTGGCCTCGCTGGCCTCAAATCTGTTAATGTAGTCTTATTTGAAGTAATTTTGACTATATTTCCATATCAAGATAGGACATGTGACTAAAATTTTAATACTAACGTTAGGATTATTTGATATCGGATTTCAAGTTGCTCCTCAATGAGGATCCGCCGGGGAACGTTCCGAATCTCATGCATTTGATTGTTTCCCTTCTATACCTATTATTGCATGTGACATATGTATTGAATAGAGATGATAAAACCACCATGTCATCAAAATTACTTAAATAATTTTGATTTAAGTTTACATATAATTTACTTCTCTTTTTTTCATCTTATTGTTTTGATGTTAATTTCTTTAAAATAATCATCTGGCTTGATTATATTAAGTGCAGAGTTTAAATCTGCTACAACGAAGTGTTTTTTATTTGGAAAAAGTAAGTACGTAAGAATTACAGTTCTTTAAATGATTTTCGTTATGATAGTATTGTTTATTTCCGTAAAGTAAACTTTAAAATTAGGTAATTACCCCTAGTAGTCCATCGACAAAAAATAACCAGCAAACCTTAAAAAAACAGCTTAGAAACCTCCACAACCCAACAAAAAAAAGGTGGTAATAACATCTCTACAATAAAACGTAGAGCACGCAATGTGTACAAATCAGACGGACGGGCGGTGCAGCTATCAACAATTTCAAGATATTTGCTCCACAGCTCACGATCTTACCTTCTGTCTGTCTCAACTCTCAACTATGCGTCCTCGTTATGTGATGTCGCAGTCATTTCTGGTATTTTCTTAGTATTTATTATTTGATCGTACTTAATAACAATAACAGATATTGGAATTTATGGTGAAATTTGAAGATGGATATCGTATGATGAAGCAGTGGGAAAGTGTCTCAGTGGAAACGTGGTGGTTGGGGGTTCAATCTCCACTCGGGGGAACGATTTGAGTATGAATAAATTCGATATTCATCCATATCAAAATACTTGGTCCACTATACCCTAAGCTAATCTATAGACGTCACTTTATATCATATTTATCTATTTGTCCATACATAACTATTTGGCCATCGTTGCTCAGGGACATAAGGGCTTGGCTGAAAGTCAAGTTGGGTGTTTGATCCCCACTCCAAGGAATAAACGATTATTTATTAATATTTCTTCCACCACGCAATGCCTCCAGAATCCGGCGAAAAATGGGGAAAAAAAATCAGAGTGCCTAAACACTAGGTTCCCTCTGTTTACCTTGCTTTGTGCGGGATGCGGCGTGAAGCTGATTTTCTTAAATTTTTTATTGAGTTTGTTACTTTTTGAAGAATCGAGATTTATTTAATTTAACTGTTTATTGATGTTTGTTACTTTATAAAGTATCGAGATTTATTGTAAATTGAAATACACATTTAAGTCACATTAGTCCCGAAGCGACAATATGTTGTCGATATTGTCGGAAATTGAACCGACCAAGTATCTCTTACAGGGAGTTACGAAATTCAATTAAATTTTACATGTAAATGGGTACTGTTGTACTTATTTGATAAATAGTCTAAGAGTGTGATTTTATGTTTTTTTTATAATTTTATGAGTAATCTATGAAAATTATATAAAAATATGCAATAATAGGTATGTCCGGCATTAGGTAAGGATAACAGTGGTATTATAGTATAAATATATGATAAGTGACCATACCACATAGCCGTTCTGTCTCAGTGGATCAGTTTCTTGCTGTAAGTGTTGTGGCGGTGAGTTCGATCCTCTCCTAGGGGAATGAATTATCTGGAAAAAAAGAACAGCGTTAAGTGCCGCTTAACAAGCAATGTTTATACTTATGTGGAAAATAGAACAATATTTTCTCGATCTGGTTGGATAAAGTAAATTAAATTTCATCTTCTAACACGCAATGAAAGCAGTCCACGGTGGAGACAGGAGTGAGTGTTTGATAATTTACGGGACATTTTTTTTTCAGCTTCCTGTTGTCCCCGCATGGAGAGAGCCTAGTGCTAATACTGTCCAGGACATTTTTAAGTATTAAAAAATTATATTGTTTTGTGGAGCGAGGAATGCAATATACTTATTTAGAAAACGTATAAAAATTTGAACGTAGCGGGATTCGAACCCGCGCCTCCTGGAAAACGACCTGGTCGGTATTTTTCTTTCCTGAGTGTGGAATAACACTTTAAAAATGTTTAGAGGAATGCAATGTTTCACATTAAATAATAAATTCGAATAAAGAGAGTAAGACTGCAATGGCCTAATTAAATAAAGAAAATGTTGATTTTGATTTGACTGAGATAATTCAATAACCTATTTATCAATATATAATTATTTATAGTGTGTCTTTACACTAGGTTCCCTCTGCATACCCCGCAGTGTGCGGGATACAGCGTGAAGCTATTTATAAATAAATAAATAAAATTTATATTTATAAACGCTATAGAATTTCTTTAGACGGAAATACTTTACAACACTTATCATATACGTATATTATAAGTAAGGCTTAAGTAAATTAATAATCTGTTCGAACTAAAGTAATATAATTTATGTGACATTAATCCCTTAGCTGCTGCCGCAAATTACATTATGCAACTGACAACATAATATTTGTATACAACATATATATGCCACAAATATTATGTTGTCCTATATATATGTAGGCTTCTTTATGCATTACCTACTTTTACAGAAGGAAGAAAATAGAGAAATTCCTTTTTTTTCTCAGACACCAATAAATTATGTTTTTCAAAAATAAAATGTTCATGAACAGCGCGCTTTGAGAAACAAAATCGGAAAATGAATATTTATTTATTCTTTCGCTATATCCATAAGCTATATTGTATAGTAGAACTAGATTGAACCGTCAACCATTATATCTGGAAATTTACTAACTGCGCCACCAGTGTCGAGGTTAAGCGCGGCGTTGAGCTCTGCCACTCAACACGCAATGCCTCCAGAATTCGGCAGAAAGTGGGAAACAGAAGTGTTAACACTAGGTTCCCTCTGCCTAACCTGCTGTGTGCGGGGTACAGCGTGAAGCTGATTTTTAGTATATATAAATAGGAAGAGGCCCGTAGCGCTGGGGGACAATCGTGTGACTGTAAACGTGACGGGTTGCGGGTTCGATTCCCACTTGAGGAAATAAAATATTTAACGAAGCGGCGTTGTGCGGCGGCGGAGTGCGGCGTTGATTTCCGCCACTCAACATGGAATACCGCAAGAAATCAATGAAAAGTGGAAAAGACGTGAAGCTAAAGAAGAAGAAAAAGAATAAATATAAGTATATACGGTAAGATTAAAATACCTCCTATTATATTTCGTAGCTGCACAACCACAAGCACGTAACGAGTTATTCCCACATCGTATCGATATTAATTCGGATATGAATCCGAGAACTTCAGGATATGAGCTAACTTATCTGTACAACTTTTCATAACAAGGCGATTTGCTTTTAGATATTGAAATTTTGTTCGGACAACTCTCACAATACAAAGTTTAAACCACGCTCGGTTTCCAAATGACACGGGTTCGAATCCTGCTGCGTTTTATGAGTAATTTTATACGTTTTCTAAATAAGCATTTTAAATTATATTTATTTATTGTTATTTTTCTTTTTAATTAATATATAAGGGAGCTTCATGAAAACGACAACGCAATAATGCAATTCTTTATTGAGAGTTTATAAAAGTGTCAAATATTTTTTTTCACATTTCTAATCTATAAGAAAAATCACTTAAACAAAATAAAAATATTACCATTCATATAAAAGATTATAAGGAATATTTTTTCTTATACGATTTTTTTACCCACAATTCGTCCATTTAGCATTTATAAATTAAAAACAATAAATTATAAACAATACCAATACTATTACATTAAAAAAACAACTAGAATAGATCATATTAGTAATATTATACCTTTCTAATATATATAAATTACACGCCTCAGGGATATTGAAACTAAAATATATTAAAGAGTAAATTGAAATGTGACGCTTTTATTTTTGGGGGCAAAAAATAATATTATTTTAGACTATATATAGATATAGAGACGTTTGTGGATTCGATTTCCACTCGGGAGAATTAATTATTTTTTTTCTTTTTTTGGTTATAATGGTAACTGTGCTAAGTTGATTACTAATGCATCTAATTGAACGTGAACGTTGAGTAAGAATCCCTTCAAATATTTATTTTATTATTAAATATATCTCTATAATATGAATGTAATATCTACAGTCACATCTCTCTCTGCATCCGGCTGACTCTACTTAATTAACCATGGAAAAATAAAAATATTAAAATAATGTTTGAAATTAACTAATATTCATTGTATTGTTATATATACGAATGTATTGACTTTGCCATTTGGCTTCGTCCCTATTGAAATGATAAACATGATGCTATATATTCTTCCTTAACGCGTGTAACCAAGCAAACTCCAGTTCTATAATAAACAAAATAAATTAAAATTAAATCAGCTTCACGTTGTATCCCGCACACAGCAGGGTAGGCAGAGGGAACCTAGTGTTAAGACACTCTGATTCCCACTTTCCGCCGAATTCTGGAGGCATTGCGTGTTGAGTGGCGGAATTCAACGCTGCGCTTTGCCTCGACATCAGAGCAAAAAATGTAAATATAATTTTAAATAAATATTTCATTTCCTCGTGATCGAACCCACAACCAGTCGCGTTTAAAGTCACACTTTGTGCCTCTGCGCCTGCGGCCTCCGGTTTTATAATATTAGCATAGATATAGAATAGTAGATACATGCATATGTAGTTCAAAGAAAACCATTTAAACATAAAGACATATAACATATTCAAATATATGATCCTTTCAGTCCTAATGTAAACCAAACATATTAATTTTAACATCTCCATACCAAATCAAAACAGAAGTTATGGGATTCCCGCAAATAGTTTGGGATCTGGTCATGAGTTGTACAAGTCGGGGAATTACCATACATTTACATATCACAAGGTGTAAAGTGCGTTCTGAAAAGGCTTTACGAAAGCTGTGACGAGACATGTTTAATGTTTTTTATATTTTTGTTTTATTGTGAAACATAAATACGAACTGAATGAAAAAAATGATAATTTTATTTTTAAAACGTTATATTTGTTTTAGTGTCACGCTGTATTCTAATTATAGTAGGGTCTGCAGAGGAAACCTATTTGAAAAATTTTTCGTTTAGCAAAAAGTGGAGGACGGACTTTCGACTTACGTTCCCTTTGCCTACCCATGCTATATGCTATATGCGAGTAAAAATATGAAGCTGAAAAAGTACTGCATTTCCTGTTAGTTATTTTTTATTTCCAAAAACTCTTAACAACAGGTTTATGAACGAAACAAAAGAAAGAAAAGAAACAATTAATTTACAAAAAATAATAATAAAAATAATAAACATCAATTCCAAATCCACCACATTTTTCCCCAATGTCACGAAAAAACAAAAGCCAATACACCATACATTCGATCTACCCTCACCATCCAAATCGATCTCTTGTATTATTTGCCTGTAAACTGTGTATTCTCTAATTGTATAGCAATCAGATCACATTGGCCACACAGACTACCGTGCAAGCAATCCCGCGGACCAATATTAGCTTACTTATCCCGGCTTATGAACGTATGCTGCTACGGATTTAACCTGGCCACGTGATTTGGATTCGAACCCCGCGTGTATATTACACGTATTGTTTTTGTACGGCTGAAGTGATAGGCTGAAGAGTTTTTTTTGTTTGTTTCATATGGATTTATGTGTTTAATATCTTTAAAGGTTTTCTTCACTTTGGAAAAATATATTTTTAGTAAACTTTTAACGTAACGAGTTTTTGAGTCACGTATCTTGGACAATACTTGCCCTTGGATGGTCATTATAAATCTTACTCCATTCTAATATTTATATGATTTCTAAAAAATACTATCAGATTTATTATTGCCCAATAGATGATGATAAAAGCGATAATTCATAATAATCAATTAAATAGTTCTATAAAGATCTCGAGAAAAAAAAATTGGAAGCGGTAACTAATATATTAAAATATATTTTTAGCACAGCTTAAAAAAATGTGAAAAATTAAAAGAAACAAAAAAGTATTAAACTGAATTACTTAAAATTAAAAGACATTTTCTTTGTTATTAATATGTATGCAATATATGTATATTCCTTATTACACTTAAAATATATATATAAATACAATTACAGAAATTAAATCTGCAAAAGTGGTTTTCTCTTTTAAAGATTTCTTCCAGCCAACCACTGGAATTTGAAATTTTAATTTTTTAAATATTATCAAAATCGCTTCAGCTTTCAATTTAAAACACATCCAAATCGCATAAGTATAGCTCTACCCTCGTTAAGATTAATCTCGGTTGGGTCTGCGACATCTGCATTCGACAATTATGTCCATATGAAACTAGGGACAAGATACCTTTCTAATATAGGGATAGAGTTAAACTTGAATTTATATTACGGGATACGTTTGTCCGTTTTATTGCTTAGTAATAATAAAATATTTTATTATCATCATCACATTCTGGTAAATAGACGTAATGCGGCGTTGAGTTCCGCCACTCAAATCATAATTTTCGTAAATTAATCTGAAAATCATGAATAGACTTTAATAGCTTTTTATTATCGTGACTCAGTGGTAATATCTAATAACAACAATTTTAAGTTCTAATCTCACTAAGAAGAATGGTATACACATATGTATCTATATAATAAATCTTTTTTTGTGCAATGTATGTTTTCTGCCTTAAATATTATAATATTAATTAACCATAAAATATACTAAAACTATATACTTATAGCCACTCGTGACGCAGGGACAAGCGTGTGACTGTAAAGACGACAAGTTGTAGGTTCAATTTCCGCTCGAGGAAATGACATATTTAATTAAGCGTGTGTGTCAAATACTGAGTAGCATTAGGTTCCCTGTATCTATCGTGCTACATATGGGATACAGCGTGAAGCTGAAAAAAATACGTGTGTTAAAAATAACTAAAATAAATTATTCTTAAAGCAACTTTAACACAGAAATATTTACCTCAAAATTAAATGACTATATTAATATGGTCTCAACTCTACTACTACTACTACTACATCCTTTCCACAGATAATCAAGTAACTTCATTAAATACTAGTACGTACTATATATAGACCAAAACATGTCGGCAATGCCAATTTTATGCATACGCTCAGTTTTTACCGCATATTTAGTGTATCTAAAATCTAAACGATGTTAGAACGATAAGAGGTATCTCCATATAGGCCTTCCACATTCCCTTCTAAGTTATCTCTTCTCGTAAATACCTCCATATCACGGCTACCTACAAAACACATTATAATATCTTATGTATAAACAATAGAATGGGTAAGGCAAGATATTGGTGGTCTGTTTGTAAGCGGTTTGTAATTTTTTTTCGAAAGTTTCAATAAATTATATTTTTAACCAACTTCTGTAAAAGAGGTGGTTGTCAATTCGTCTGTATTTTTTTATCTTTTGACTGAATCAACCGATTTTGATATTATTTTTTTTATTTGAAAGGTGGTGCTTGCCCTGTGCTCACATTTTATTTTTTGGTTTTTGGTCCATTTCTGACAATGAGAAAATTTTATATGTCTTAAATTTGCATTAAGTATGTGCGCGACAAATGGACAAATAGCACTATATCACGCCAACTGATTTCGATTTTTTCTTTCTTTAATGGAATGCATACAATCTGGTTAGGTTCTGATTATGGGATCCTTTTGAAGTCAATTTGTTTCGTTAAAAATTATAATTATTTTTGAGAAGTGCCTGAAATATACCAACTAAATAAGACAATGTAAGTAGTTATGAGTTCGGGTCCTAATCGGTTTAATAGGTGGAATAAGATAAGTCGTCGGTGCTCTTTTCTGCTCTTTTTCCTTTTAGTTTTTGTCATTTTTTACTAATAGATTTTTTTATCATATAAATAAACTCTTTCACACAGTATTTCAATTCCAACGATAAACTATGTATATAATGCAAAAATCGTTTAAGGAAGGATAAAAAAGCCTTCCAATAATCTTCGCCTAAAAAAAAAAACAAAAAATGAAATAGATATTTGGACTTAAAGAATCCATTTTGGTTTTTGTTTAGATCGATTCCAAGTAGTCATTTACCTATATAATTTATATTATGATTATTGCATTTTTTCCTTAAGACTTCAATAAATAAAATTAAAATGATATCTAACGATCGTCTCACAAAACGCTGAAACTCAGTAGTGTCTCAAAACTAAGGAGCCCAATTAATCAGTAGACGGGCTAATGAGCGAATATTTCATTGTCCGGCTCCTTCTGCGATAGAAGGGTAAGGGCTGTCAAATGTTCATAGGTTACTTACACAAAGTGTTTAAAATGTGATATGTGTTATATTAAAATCAATAAAAAAAAATGTTAGTATAGCATTCCACCATTCCATACATTTCCCACATTTTACTAATAATTAAAATACTTATTGAGGACACATACAGTCTTGGAGCCAAGAGGGGCCCACGCGTGAGACTTTAAACGAACATTACCGAAACGTGGAACTGAAAATATTATAAATTTTATCTCCTCAGGTGGGACTTAAACCCATAACCTAAAGAGTTTACAAGCACACGCTTGTGCCCATGCACTACGCTTCGCTTTTTCAACTTAAAAAAAAATAAAAAATCAGTACTTCTTACAACAAAGCACACATCAACATATGCTAAGACAGATAAACAATCCAAATTGTCAAATACACATACACCTTTATTAAACACTGTATCAAATACAGAAACTATTTAAATAAGCCCGCATCCAACCCGCCCCGGGTGCAAGTGGCATTAATAATTCCCACAGACATACACGACAATCGAATATTATACATATTATATATATATTATACATATATTAAAACCTGTGTTGGACATCCCTACGCCTTGAGACGATGGCATACTATAGGAGCTGACATGAAACAAAGCTCCTGTTTAGATATACATGAGACGTTAAGTATAAAAATAGATAAGTTGATACTGAGTGATGGATTAACATTTGTTTTATGGCCTTGTATAGAGATGGATGATTGTTTTTTTTAGGTTCACGCTGTGTATCTACGCATAGCAGGGGAGACAGAGGGAACCTGGGTTAGGATACTCCATTGCCCAATAATTTATTTTAAGTAGCATAAATGCTATTGAATACTCAGGTATTCAATAGCATTTATGATTTTACGAATGAGTGTTGTGCTTTAATGTTTTTACAATGTGTTCACGAATACGTAACTACACTATTTACTTAATATTAATATAAATGCTTAATTTACATTTAAAGTAAAAATAGAAAATGTTACATTTAAAAATTAAAATTTTATTACATTTAAAACACTTGCTTGAGTCATACCGTAGCGGGATGAGCGTGCCAGTTGCAGTTTTACTTTAAACGCAACACTTGTGAATTCGATTCCTGCTCGCTTTGATAATGAGCGATATCGTGGCATTGAATTCCAGCCCTCAACACGCAATGCTTGATGTGGAAAGTATGGAACGTAAAGTTAAAAAAAACATCGGCAATATATAACCTCTTCGAATACGTGCTATAGTAAAAATTTAAATCATTAGAATCTAAATAAATACATCTATCCTATAATTTAAGGAAAACGAAATAAAATTAGAATTGTTAAAACTAATACCTACTACCTCTTAGACTAAAAGGGCTGTCTCAATCCAAACTCATCTTCGAAGGATATTCGAGCCATGTGGCGGGCCGTCACATATTCGCCAACTAAAGCAGACAAAACATTTGGTACGAGAACTGCTATGAACACCCGAAATCGTTGAACTGAATAATTTTGATACTATCATATTAGTCTGACTGAGTATAGAATAATTTGAGTTATATAAAGTTATTATTAGTTAGATTAGAGAAAAGGTAGAAAAGTAGTTAAATTTCCCATTAGTTAAGTGTCTTCTGGAACTAGTTTTAAATTATTCAATTCCTATTGATTAACTAATAATGTGTTTTAGCTAATAATAATTTAGTAATTCCAACAAAAAAAAATGGACATAATATCAGCTAGCTTATTTACATAATATATCTACATATCCAAATATGACCTAGAAAACTCAACAAGGAAATATCTTAATTGCCCATAAAATAAAACCTTAGGTTTTATTATTATTAAGATTATTAGGGTAGAACAAAAAAAGCTAAATATCAAATGTTCTTATTATATTGAAATTCCAAATAAATAACTACGAAGTCTCATCACCCGCTCTACAATAATGACCACAAGACGGACTCAAATCTACATATTGTTGGGGCATTTCTTGCATCCCTCTCTGAGATATGTGTCTTGAGCCTCCCGGTCCGAGTCTGGGGTGGGTACAGGGATGGACTGAAATGGAATGTAAATTCAAGTTTTAATTATTAAAAATTTATGAAAATAGTTACCTACTTAATATACCTATAATAGTACAATTAGAGAACGATATATTACATTATTATTATTATTACATAATCAGAAACGATGAAATGCGTAGACTGACATGGCCCCCAAAATCTGCAAACTGAAGTAGCAATGGGTAGGCAATATTGTTAAGAGCGCCGACAAATAAATATCCTAGAGTGGCGACCACGTCTTGGCAATAGCAGCATAGGCCGCCCTCCAACCAGGACTAGACTCACCACATGAAGAAGACATAGAAAAGCTTCTGGATTCAAAGGGCGTAAGACCGGATGGAGTGAGGGAGTGAGCACAAAGGAAGGCCAGCAGTGGACTTCGAAAGGCTAATGGATGACGTTTGCAAATATTTGTATGTTATCCAAATCTTTTGACATACAACCTAATAATTCTGTCAGATTTTATTCTAGGGCCTAACTATGTTTAGTTTTGGTTTTTATGAGTTCAGATATGAATTTTAGAGGGCTACTTGTAAAAAATTAAATAGTTGAAGAATAAGTCCCCGCTGTTAATTCTAACGAAAAATTTTACTTTTTTAAATTTATTTAATGTATGTATATGTCATGTGTTTTGATAATCTACATAAAAATCCATGTTTCGCTTGCATTGGCAATCGAGTAACAAGCAAACTCATTGCAGAAAAAAAAACTTTAAAGTATCTGAAAAATTTCAAATTATATCATCATATCTTCGATAAATTCCATCAATTTTAAGACAAATATTACAACAATTCATAGATATTGCACAACCACAACTAGAATACGTCCCACAGTAATAAATGCTCGAGGTATGCGTACAGTGATAAGTTAATTCCTGCTGGCCGATCCCTTACCCGTATCAAAATTATAATAGCCAGAGTGTGTGCCTTATTGAAAGCTTAATGGATTTTGTCCAATGTTAGGTAAGTTATGTGTTAATTGTTGTTATGGGCACTATATTGCTAAATCTTGAGCTTTCAGATGATCTATGAGTATATGGTGAGGAAGCTTATTTTTTGACATATAATATTATATTTTTGACATTATTATATAATAATATATTTTAAGTAATCCGTTCAGTAGTTTTGGCATCAAATTAAGAAAAACGTCAATAATGCTTATAATATGTAAGACAAAATACTTTTATATCAAATCTAATACTTTTATATCGACAAATAAAAAAATGTGACTGTACTTACACACTAGGTTCCCTCTGCCTAACCTGCTGTGTGCGGGATACAGCGTGATTGAATGTCAGTAAATTTTAACACCAATGTACGTCTCTGAGGGCCGCTTTAACATTAGTATATATGAATACAATATTCCATATCTTTCCAAACGCAAAATAGCATCCTCAATTTCCACCGATAGTCAGAACACGTGGGCGGTGCGTAGGTTTTCGAAACTTTCTGCCTATTACCCATAAGGAATCGATGTTATCCAGTTTAAAATGGCCTATGATTCCCATATAGTGTGTACGATTAGATTAAACTTAGAAAGCTCAATTTAATTTGGTGTGTGAAACATTGATTCGAAAAGGAGGTTTTATCTATTTGTGATATTAATAGCACGCATGGACATGATATGTAGTTAAAGTTTGTTTAGATTAGCTTTTGTATGTCATATTATTCGCGCCTACGCTACCTTTAAATTGTTTTATTCAATATTTACTTAGAATATATTATTTTAATGTTCGTATTAAAATTTCGAGGCCAGTCGTGGCGCAGCGGCACAAAGTGTGACTGTAAAACCGACTGGTTGTGGGTTCGATCTCCACTCGAGGAGATGAAATATTTACTTAATATATTTCCATTTCTTCCTTCTGTTGTCGAGGACAAGCGCGGCGTTGAGTTCTGCCATTCACCAAACAATGCTTCCAGAATTCGGCAGAAAGTGTGGAACGGAGTGTCTTAACACTAGGTTCCCACTGCCTACCCTGCAGTGTGCGGGATACAGCGTGAAGCCGATTTATTAAAATTTGAGATTAAGTACTAGGAAATACTATATAGTTCTTATAACATACGTAATCATGTGGTGGGTTACGTTGAGTTAGACAGAATGGTGTTGAGTATTGTCATCTTAAAAATAACGTCATGTATGGACAATAAAGGATAAAGTGACGCACTTTTAGGTATTCTCTGAAAAAAGACACTCTAAGCGAAGAAAACCTTATCCTAAAATACAAAAAAATTGCAGCATTGCGCTTTTTTTTCGCGCAGAAGCAACCTAACCTAAAACACCTAATGCTAAATCACTTCGTTACCTATGTTCTACCAATATTTAATATATTTAATAATGTTTTTCTGCGTGACATTACGTATAGAAAATGATAATTAAAACTATTTGGTAATATAAAAATTACCTATATAAAAATATATTCTAATTATAGAGGCCAGTCGTGGCACAGTTCGATTTCCACTCGAGAAAATGAATAATTTAAAATTTTTATTTTATCGTTCTAGTGGCAGGCCAAAGATAGTACGGCGTTGAGTTCCGCCACTAAACACACAATACCTCCAGAATTCGGCGGAATGTAGGAAACGAAAGTATTTTAATGTTATGATCTTAATAATCGGAATTTCGGAATCGGATAATGTAATGATCTTAATAATCGGAATCGTCTTAAAACTAGGTTCCCAAGTTCTTTCTGCCTACCCAGCAATATACAAGATACATCATAAAGCCAAAAACAACATTCCAATACAACAAACAACAACACAACACACAATCTACAATAATCCATACAAAATAATTACACTAATAGTGGTCCGAACCGAACCAAATGGGCATCATGTGTCTTGCTCGCCGTCTCCAGAAGTTGGTGGCACATGTGCCTAATACCCGGACATTTGTCAGTTTCTAATTGCCAAGTAATTCTACTTTCAGTCCCTTATTCAAATCTTAATGTTAGTTTGGTTAATCATTTATTTTGTAACCGATGTGGTTTAGATGGAGAGGATCTGGGAGTTTGCCGTGTATGAAATGTATGAGGGTAGATTTTTGTTTTTTTTGTTTGGTGTACCTTCCAATATGCAAGTTTTGTAAAGTTAAATTAAGGAACAAAATAATTTAATTTTGAGATCGTATAGTTTAATTTTCATTAATTTTTTCTTTTTTTTATTTGGGATACAGTATAAAGCTGCTCTGGCTGTATTTCCCATATTACAGGGTAAACAAAGGGAATTTAGTGTTGAGAGACTCCATTCCCCGCTTTCCGATGAATTTTCCAGACTTGGTTGTTGAATGGTAGAACCCGATGCCTTGTTTTTTATTTTACCAGAGCAAGCATGGTAAACGAACCCATAATTCTCTACTTTTCACTATTTTTTCATAGATTTTTATCACATAGTTGTATTTCATTAACGATCTATTATATAGTTTCCGCTTGTTACGCTATTATCATTATGTGTTGGTCAATTGACTCCCACAAGTATAATAAATGTAGAAAATTTATGTTTTCTATAATAAACATATATCAGAAAGAATCAGCTTCACGCCGTATCTCGCACACAGCAGGTTAGGCAGAGGGAACCTAGTGTTAAGACACAGAGGCATTGCGTGTTGAGTGGCGGAACTTAACGCTGCGTTTTTGCCTTGACTTGCTATATCAAAGTTTAATAACCGACAATAAATTCGTACACTACACCAATAACAATTTTTACTCGTAAAATAATAAAGAAAAATAAACCACAAACGAGTTTAAACAAATACAGTACCAAAACGCTGACTGCAGAAGCAAATTGCAGCCATATTGGATCAAAAATGGAGGGAAATGAAACGTCAAAGTCAGCAATTATATCGAAAAGGGCATACGTTATGTTTACACAATATTTGCGTGAGTAAAATGGTGTTTCTTTTAATTGGGGTTAATTTGTAAATATAAACAAATATGGAATGTGTATGTTTTTTTTTTTATTACGAATGACCTAAATCTTCATTTTCAGTCCAACTTTACTTAAGCATTAACTAAATAAAATCTATATATAATAAAAAATAAAAGATCCGTTTTATAATATTTATAAAACGGATCTTTTATTTTTTATTGAGACGAGAGAGCGAGAGAGAGAGAGAGAGAGAGCGGCCGTTTTAATTAAAATTTCTATTTCTTCGCTCTGGTGTCGAGACAAAGAGTGGCGATGAGTTGTGCCACTCAACACGCAATGCTCCCAAAATTCGTCGGAAAGTGGGGAACGGAGTGTCTTAACACTAGGTTCCGACTGCCAACAGCGTGAAGCTGATTTTTTTTTTATCAAGAAGAGTAGGGAATTCAACAGCGCCGTGGTCTTATGATTACGCTGAAGCATTTGTTTGTGTGCAGTGGAACAAGTTGTTGAAAGTTTTGCTCGAGATGGGAGTGTCTGAACACCTCATTGCTCTAATTCAGTCTGTTCACCGGGAACCATTTCTTCATCAGCTGTGAATACTCCAATAAATTCCAAACGAAGAACAGAGTGAGACAAGGTAACATTTTGTCCCCCGCACTTTTTAACAAATGGAGAACACTTTATGGGGAAAACCATTGATAAACATTTTTCTGATGCTGACCACGATCCTCAAACATGAGGAACCGAATACAGAGAGAAATTTAAAAAAGAGTGACTTGACTGTTCCTACAACGAAACATAACATACATACGTCCAATAAAGCAACTAAAAACTGAAACACCTAAAAAACGTCAACTTTTAACAACCAAAAGTTAAAACTTAAACTATACTCCTTCAACAGACATACAAAAAATACATTACCATAGGGATGCGTAACAACCATTCAAAATTAAAAAAAAAGCATATGGGGCCAATTAACAGATGGGGCCAACCCAAAACAGAATATAAAATACAATTATACGAATACAGTACCAACGTTCATGAAAAACTTTTAACATTTTCGCTCGTGTATTACTATTTTTTGTTAACGTTAACTAATTTACGTCCAGATTTTCGAGCATAATTGTGGAAAGAGTGAAATTTTCAATTCATTTTTCATTTTTCAAACTGAAATGAGTTAGCTCGCATGCAATTTTTTTTTTTTTTTTCAAGTATACATTTTTAATTCGAGTGGCAGTTACAAATTC